>VUQH01069107.1:0-11110 GCA_015106775.1 Etroplus canarensis
GCCTCCTAACATGCTTTCCCCCTCTCCCCCTCCTTGGTCTTCGGCCAACAGTAGCATAGTTTCCACCGGCACCCTGTTGGCTAACGGCACTGGAGGCGGTCGTTGTTAACCCGGGCCACGACCGATCCGGTATGGAAGTCGTGTTATGAATCCGCATATTTGATTTGGCAAAGTTTTTATGCCGGATGCCCTTCCTGACACAACCCTCACCATTTACCCGGGCTTGGGACTGGCACTAGGAGTACACTGGCTTGTGGGCCCCTATGGTTGGTTTACTTGCGTAATAATTGTACAAACATAAAAATCATCTGGCCCATAGCAGATTCAAAAATTATATAAATCTAACCAAAGACATAAAACAAAACAACAAACTCTATCTTGTTTATTAAACAAAAACTAAACCAAAATGTAGAAGCAGTGTGTGAAAAACTAAGCAGACCCCATGATTCAGCAGCTTGTAGAACCACCTTTAACAGATACACCGATCAGCCATAACATCATGACCACCTGCCTGATATTATGTTGGTCCCTGTTTTGTTGCCCCACATGCATCAGTTAGCCTTGGTTGCCCATGACCCTGTCGGCAGTTCACCACTGTTCCTTCCTTGGACCACTTTTGATAGATACTGACCACTGCCGACTGGGAACACCCCACAAGAGCTGCAGTTTTGAAAATGCTCCAACCCAGTTGTCCTGCCGTCACAAATTGGCCCTTGTTAATTTTGCTCAAATCCTTAGACTTGCCCATTTTTCCTACTTCTAACACATCATCTTTGAGGACAATCTGTTCACTTGTTGCCTAATATATCCCACCCACGAACAAGTGCCATGATGAAGGGATATTCAGTGTTACTCACTTTACCTGTCAGTGGTCATAATGTTACACCTGATTGGGGTATAATTTGAAGTAATTTTTTTGTACGACTCTTACATTGTTGTGGAGGGATCTTGGCTCACTCTGTAGCATTTCAGTCAAGTTGAGGTCTGGTATTTAACTGGGCCATTGTAACGCCTTGATTTTGTTTCTTTTTTTTTAGCCATTCTGTTGTAGATTTTCTGCTGTGCTTGGAATTATTTTCCAGTTGCATGGCCCAGTTTTGGCCAAGCTTTAGCTGTTGGACAGATGGTCTCACATTTGACTCCAAAGTACTTTAGTATACAGAGGGGTTCACAGTCGACTCAGTAACTGTAAGATGTCTGGGTCTTCTGGCTTCCAAATGAGCCAAAATCATCAGCCCTCACCTGCCATGCTTGACAGTTGGTATGAGGTGTTTGTGCTGATATGCTGTGTTTGGTTAATGTCACAGGTGGCACTGTGTATTACGTCTTGTCCGTCCTAAGTCCTGTGGTTTAGGATATGGCAGAAGATGCTTTTCATCTGCTAACCTTTCTAAACAAGCCCTACTTGTTCAGTCTTTTTCTAATTCATGGTCACGAACTTTAACATTTAACAGGCTAACTGAGGTCTGTAGAATCTGAGATGTAGCTTTTAGGATTTTTTTTTTTGCAGTTTCTCTAAGCATTGCATGGTCTGACCTTGAGGTGAATGTGCAGGAACATCCACTCCTTGGACGACTGGCAACTATCATAATTGTTCTCCACTTGTGAGTAGTCTCTCACTGTAAAGTGATAAAATTCAATTTGTTTGGACATGGCCCTAGAACCCCTCGCCAATTTAGCTGGCAGCAACAATTGCTTATCTAAGATCATTGCTGATATCTTTCCTCCTTGGCAATGTGTGAACACACACCTGAATGCTCCAGACCAGCAACCTGCTGAAAATTCTGCTTTTACAGAGGTGGTCACACTAGCTGCTGATCAGTTACTCAAGGTCATTTGATTAGCAGCACCTGGCTGTGGAGGCAGTACAGGTGTACAAAGTTTTTCACAGGACTGTTGGTGCATTTTGGCTAAGTTTTTGCAAAATAAATAATGCCACAGTGTAATTTGCCCCGTGTTGTGATTCATCTGAGGCTGTATTTAGCTCATTTTAAGACCTGTGAAGGACCAGATGGTTTTTATGATGTCCCTAATAAAACTTTGGAACCCGAAAGAGGCCGTACTTTCTTTTTCACACAATTGCAGGTTTAACGAATCCCTATCAGAGCAAAATCCAACACTGCCAGTCTTTGAGCAATAAACGAGGCCGATGGCTTATAAATACATTTGGTGTTCACCCAATACCGATATCAAACCACAAAGACCATTAAAATTTAAGAGAAGCCATGTAATGTCTGCGTGGTGACATCAGGGCACAGGCTGTAAGCCAAATCTCCATGAATCTACCCAGAGCTTTGAGCATGCTTAAGCAATCATGACCTGGCATAAGGTCCATGTACGTAATCAATTATTCATTTAGAAGGTGGGGAAAAGTCGGCCCATCTGCTGAGGGGAGCAGTCCTGGCTGAGTTATTGAGCTGTAGGCCATTCTGCCTCTTAATAATGATCCAACTATGCATGGCTCTGCAGCATGAACCAGACAAGTCACCAGTGTAAACCAATATGGGTATTCACAAATATCAGCAGGCCCTGCTTTCATTTTGGTACTCATGTTAGAATTTCAAGATGTGATGCAATTTTCTTTTATTTTATTTTACTTTAAATGTTTGGCAGAATCTACCAAACTGTGCTATGGTAGTTTGTTTATCATGCCTTTAAGGATGTCGTTTTGTTTCTGATAATGAAGCAACTGGAGAGATGACGCACTTGTTAGTTTTGGGAGAAAAAAGTGACTTCAAACTTCTATAAAAAAAAAAGAAAAAGGAGAAGCCTACTGTGAGCTCCTCCAATACCAGTCCACTGTCACAAATGACTCCTATGTTCCTCATACAGACATCACTCATATCAAATCTGATTAACAGCAAATGAGACATTAATCTTGAACATGGAGATGTGATTTATAGACATGGCAAAGTATATCCAGGGGGAAATATTCACTGGAATCCCTGTTTGAGTCTGTGATCACTCTGTTCAGATTTTTTTATTATTATACAGCAGATAAAATTATAATTCCATATGTTGATTAAAAACTACTGAGCTCACTGACTCTTCCTGGAGTTACACTGCACCCTATAGGTTAAGACTAGTAAAGTACAGTTAGCAGGTCCCCCGGCAGCTGCTGTATCCAGACCCACTGTATTGGCTGCTTTTATTTACTGTTCTGTTAACTTATTCAGCATCAATGTTGAGTTATGTGGATTAGAGGACTTGATACTGACTGCAGTACAGCTACAGTACTGTGCAGAAGTCTTGAGCCACCCCTCATTCCTTTAAATTTTGCTAAGAAAATGGGAAATACGTCCAACAATTTATTGAAACATGTTACCAGTATAAATGGAAATACAGTACATAAGGCAAAAGCAGAGTTTGCACTCTAATATACTTGAAATTTTATGATCGTCTTTATTCTTCAATGCAGCCTGAACACTCTCAGCCATTCTGTCTTGGCATTTCTTTAAGTAGTCTTTAGAAATAGTTCCTGCAGGCTTTCTGTAGGACAGTCCACAGCTCTTCTTTGGATGCTGGATGCTTTTTGTTCTGTCCTCTGTCAACATGATCCCACAGTGCTTCAATAATGTTGAGGTCTGGGCTCTGGGGAGGCCAATCCATGACTGATAGTGTTCCACTGTGTGTTTTTCTATCCAAGTAGGCTTTTACTATGTTGGCAGTGTGTTTGGAATCACTGGCATGCTGAAAAATGATTAGGGACTTTCCAGATGGTATTGCATGGTGGATCAAAATCTGACAGTACATTTCTGCCTTCATAATTCCATCAATTCTGAAAAGATTCCCAACACCACTGGATGAAATGCAGCCCCAGACCATGACAGAGCCTTCACTGTGTCCTACAAATGGCTGTAGACGCTGTTGTACCTCTCTCCTGACATCTTCTGTACATATTTATGACAATTTAAACCAAAAATTTCAACTGATTTTCAGTTTCAGATTCTTGTGTACTGTGGCATACTTCAGCCTTTTCTTCCCATTTCCCTTCCTTAAAAATGCCTTCTTGTCAGTCACCCTTTTTTTGAGACCATTTCTGATGAGGCTTTAATAAACAGTGAACAATAGTTTGGTCAACTGTAGAGCCAGATGCAACCCTTAGGTCCTGTGTCAGGTATTTGCTGACTTTTTTCCTATTTCTTAAGAACATGACTTTCAGAAACTGTTCATAGGTCAGTGTTAAGTGACTTAACAAACAAAAAAATTTCTCTGAAAGTGATCAGGCACAAGGACTGAAATAACATGAGTGAAAAAGTAGCCAATGACCAAAGAAAGATGGGACACTTGGAGAGGTACTGCTCAAGACTGCTTTTTTAAATTATGAATCTGGCTCCTTGGAAGCAAAATATGAAGAAATGAGGGGTCACTCAAGACTTTTGCACTTTTGTTATTGTATATAGGGTTGATTTTGGATTACATACAATCATCTAGAAAAACTTAATTCAAGAGAGAAGTCAAAGGTCAAGAGGGCTTGCACATGCTCTCATAAAGCGAACAACCTCTCACACACACTGAAAGTTCTTGTAATCACTCAAATAATAGAAGAACAAGTGGAATTTCATGCACAGACACATTTATTTATACAATAACGCAACAATGAATGAAGCTTCATGACGGCATTTCATCCTCTTCCTCACTGAAGAATTCTAGAGTACTCAGCCATGTTGTCAATTATGTGCACCCCACAGCAGCTCAGTGGGAGAGCCCCGCGTGCCAGACATCACACTATTCACCAGTTTTCATTGTTGAACTTGATGTTACTGATAGCAGTGACACTGTTGAACCCCCCACAACAAAGAGCTCATCATCAATCGCTGAGATACCAAAATTGCAGCAGGTGTTCAGCATGGTGGGCACATCCTCCCAGGTGTTGGTCTCTGCGTTGTGCATGTGGGCCTCAGCAGTGTCCACACTTGTGGTTCCACTGAAACCAGCTACCTACACAATGAAAACTGAAATGTGACAATGATCTTGCTCTTAGTATTTGTTCTGTTTTTTGTCTAACTCATTTTATGCTTTATAAAAAGTACTTTCACGATTTCTCAAAGCACAGGCTGACAAATTAAGATTTCTAGTGGGAAAAAAGGGCAAAAGTTCACATTTTCTTTAAATTCATCATTATTTATCTAAGTTGTTTCTATCAGTCACCTGTCTGCTCACTATTCCATTCATCAGAATAATTGTTTCTGTTTTTTCTATATTACTACATCAGTAATATATAGTAATTAATTACTGTCTTTTGAAATAAAAGTTCAGTATCAGAGGTTCTCAAATGATCAGTACTGCAGTACAGTGCTTATATCTCCAAAGTCTAATTTCTTTTGCAAAAAGTCCATTAGCACCTTTCTTTTCATGTCTGTGTCTCAGAGTGTTTCTGTGCATGCTCAGCATGCTCAGCATGCTTACTGCAAAGGCACGGTCCACACAGGTGATCACGCCAACCCTACTATGCTGGTAATCTGTGTCCACTGGTGTCCCTGGGTTTGAACTTTCAGCTGATGAGAGACACTCACTTCGATTCAAGCCTCTGCAAATGCAGATCTGAAGAGAAACAGCAGAAGTATCCAAAATCATTAAACTAATATCTGGTACAAGTATTTTCAGATTGCAACATCTTTGTGAACTAAAGAGCAGATAGCAAAGAGGCAATACTGTATGAAAATACCTGTATTTTGAAAACTTCACAGGTTGAAATGTCATGATAGTGATAATTTATACTAAGTATCTTTGGCTGCTCCCTTGTATTTTTCCCCAAGCGGGCACCACAGTGGATTAATCCACATCGGTAATTTGGCAGAGGTTTTATGCCGGATGCCCTTCCCGACGCAACCCTCCATAGTGAGAAGGACTTGTGTCCCCACTTGGAATTGAACCAGGGACTTTTCTCTCATAAGGCAAATGTGTAAACCACTACACCACATAAATTAGTGGGATTTGTCAAAATTTTATTTTTTTTATGCCACCAAAGCTCAAAAATTAAAGCAACTCCACCCTCCCTCATGCATGGGTCCAATTAAAGTCCATTGGTTGGTTCTGGGATGACAGCACTCAGCACTACTGACTTCATGGTGGCCATCAGAACTTCCTATGGCACACATGTACCTGTCCATTAAAAGCACTGGCACTGCCTTTTGACAGGTCAAACCTGTGCACAGTGCTGAACTGCTCAGAAATGTTAAAGCCACTGACACAGTAAACTGATCCACTCAGGGAAGCAGCACCATGATGGGACCAGGGAGTAGATACATTCACCCAGTGGGCTATATGAACATCATATGCCTCAATGGCATTTGAGAGGCGGTCCTCACTCAAGCCACCAACAGGACGGCCTTGAGAATTGCTCGACACTCTTCACTTGTCTCCATAATTTAATTTTTAATTAATCAAAGTCAGCCTGACCTGAGCAGAGGTATGAGGACAGAAGTCTGAATTAGAGTCTAACCTACACATGGATGTTTTTTCCCCTCAAAATATATTAGTGATCTAATTTAAAAGTAAAACTGGTTTAGAAATGCACACTAAATAAAATTTGTTCAAAGCTTTAAATGCTGATATCACAGGGGGAAATTCAGTGTTATTCATGCGGGCTGCTATGTACTATAAATCGTGAGTATAACCTAAAGATGGATCAGTTGTATTTGTTTATGCTGTCTTTCAGACTCACAGTATTTAACTCCTAATATTTCAGATTAAAAACTTATGAAAAACACTTTATTAGCTACATGTTATTGTTTGGCCTAAGGTTGTTTTTTTTCCCTGCACATCTGGCCTTGACCAGATGACCAATGCCCTGATCTTGAAAATAACAGATTTTACTCGGGGGGATTGACAGCCCACCTTATTGCCATGCAAATTAAAAGTGAAAGGTGTCTCAGTGGTTCATTACTTCCTTTGGACAAAAGCAGTGAGATGTATTCCTTTCATTCTTCAGGTGCAAAGACAATACAGCAAAGGATGGCCTCATACAGGCCCTCCACAGGCACCCGATCTGAATTCAACAGAGCACATTTGGGACGTAGTGGAACGGGAGATTTACATCATGGATGTGCAGCTGACAAATCTGTAGCAACTGCACCATGGTATCATGTCAAAATGAATGAAATGAGGAACATTATATACACATGCTCTTAATGTATTATTTCCGCACGTTCTTGTTTCTGGTGAAATCTTGTTTTAAAAGTGGTGTAATTTTCAATATGCTGTTCAGAAAGGGTGTAGTAAACTAAAGCTTCAGGACACACCTGGCTGGCCCATTGTTCTAGATGTTATGATCAACTGTAAAGAACTGAACAAGAAATCATTACCTTTGAGGATACAGTCTGATTTACATATACATTTTCAGCACTCTCATTTATCTTGTTCAAATTCTAAAAAGTTGGGGACTTTGAAGCAGCCTCTCTTAATGGCCCAGTTCTTTAATAACTTCTCAAGCTGCATGAAACCACCTGCAGCTGTCCAGCAACAAGATGAAAAAATGGTATTTGTCTGCCATCTAGTGCCAGAATGGTTGAAGTACAATACACGTAATCATCTGTGAAGCATTATGATCATCACATTTGAGTTGGCCAAGACTTTACACCAGATCCCTTTCTTATGCAATCCTTCTTGTTAATTCAGGCTAGGGACTAGCACTAGGAGAACACTGGCTTGAGAAATTAGTTTACCTCCAAATGTCTCCGAACCACCCTTCTCTTATTGTTGATTTTTTTTTAAATGGCAAAAATCCCTTCTGATCTGTGGAAAATTCCCAGTATAAACTGGCTGCATGGAGGGAAGATTTAAGGTGTGGAGTTGCACAGGAACAATGGAAAATAGTCTGTGCCAAGGTAAATAAACAAACAATAAATGCAAACTTTAAAATACTGCAAAACAAAAGGCTAAAGTGAACATATATATATATCTCACCAGAGAAATTGAATAATGAAGTATGTTTGCGAGTGCAGAAAATTTGGACCGTGTGGGGAAAATCATTTCTAAACCAAGTCCCCTGAATCGTACATTTTTTTTCTCCTTGGTATATATTAAAAATATAAATATATTAGGTATAGTAAATAATTCTTTTAAACTAAAAAAGAATTAGAGCACCCCTTAATAAAGCGTTCTGCTTTAATATAAAAGAAAAAAGAAAGCACTAAAAAATACTCAATGGGCAAAACACGTGCTTTCAAGCCCACCACTGTAAAAATTACTGAATTTTTTAACGCAAGAAATCAAACCATTTGTGGACTTATGAAAACCATTGGCTTATTTGAAAAAGATATTGACACCTGAATGTACACAAACATACTGATGGATGTATGTGAAAAAAGTTTTTACAGGACCCTCTGCAGTCCTGTGAAAAACTAAGTACACCCTTACTGCTTCCATAACAATTAAGAGGGTAAGTAGCAGCCAGGTGCTGCCAATCAAATACACTTGACTAACTGATCATCAACCAGTGTGACCACCTCTATAAAAGCACAAGTTTTAGCAGTTTGCTGGTCTGGAGCATTCAGGTGTGCCTTAACACAATGCCACAGTCAGCAGTGGACATCCCAGCAAATCATCATCACAAGGTCATGCTCAGAGAAACTGCAAAAATCATAAGCGCTTCATCTCAGACTCTACAGGCATCCGTTAGCCTGTTAAAGTTCATGACTGTAACATTAGGAAATACTGAAAAAGTCTGGCCTGTTTGTTCTCCCTGAATAATGAATGAAGGATGGTGATGATCATAATCTTATAGATCATGGTCATGGAGGGAGTGGCTGACTCCCACATTAGGAAAGCATGGTTTGGGCCTTCCTATCACCATTATGCTTACATCAGTATCTTGACCAATGCTATGGCCATGGTTACTACTGACCATGTAGTCATAATATTCGTAGCATAATACTTGATCATAATTTGGGTAAAGAAACATTAGGTGATCATTGTGTGTGAGTTTCACCAAAAGCTGACCAATACTCAAGGAGGAAAAAGAAGCTTTTGTGAATTGTGGCCAGATTGACAGATACAAACGGATGCCTCACCATGGCATTAGTTCATAGGCTCTTCCATTACTTCAAGTTATTGCTGCTAAGCTGGTTCTACCAGCTACTGAATCATGATGCATGCTTCATGTTTCACAGGGCTGTACAGAGACCTGTGAAAACAGGAAGGAAGAAAGCACAAGTCCAAGAGAAAAGTACATTTTTCCTTTTATCTATATTCTAGTTATACACTACCGCTAAAAGTTTGGGATCACCTGGAAATTCTCGTTTTCTATGGAAACACACATGAAATTAGACTGAATAGGAACAGGACATGCTGACATTGTCAGAGTCAGAAATAATGATTTTAATGGAAATGATGAATGTGTTCTTCAAACTTTGGCTTTATCAAAAAACACCTTTTGCAGCAAGCGTGGCAGAACTTAGGCATTCTAGCTGTCAATTTTTCAAAGTAATCTGATGAGATGTTACCCCATGCTTCCTGGAGCATCTCTCACAAGACGGACTGACTTGATGGAGTCTTCCTCCATACAGTCAAGCTGCTCCCACAACAGCTCAAAAGGGCTCGGATCCGGGGACTGTGCTGGCCACTCCATTGCAGTCAAAATTCAGGCTGACTGCTTATTCTTTAAATATTGCTGACACATTTTGGAGGTGTGTTTTTGGTCATTATCCTGTTGTAGGATGAAATTGGCCCCAATCAAGTGCTGTCCACGGGGTATAGCATGGCATTGCAAAATCTTGTGATAGCTTTCTTTCCTCATGATCCCTTCCTCTCTGTGAAAATCTCCTATTTTACTACCTCCAAAGCACCCCCAGACCATCACGCTGCCTCCACCGTTCTTGACTGATGGTATTAAGCACTTTTCTTGCATGTTTTCATTTGTTCTGCATCTCACAGATGTTCTGTTTGTTCCGAAGATCTCAAACTTGGATTCATCTATCCAGAACACCTTCTTCTAGTTTTCCAGTGTCTGTGCTCTTTTGTCCCCATCAGTCCTTTCTGTTTCTTGGCAATTCTGCCATGAAGTTCAGCATCCTGAATTCACCTCTTCACTGTTGATGCTGACACTGTTATCTGTCGGGTACTGTTTAGTGCAGCAGCCAGTTGATGACCTGTGAGTCTTAAATTACATACTCTCAGACATTTGGCTTCTTGCACAGTTGTGTATCAGGACCTCCTACTCCTTTTTCTGTCCTTGTTAGAACCAGTTTGTGCTGCTCGCTGAAGGGAGTAGTTAACAGCAGGGTAAGAGATTTTAAATTTCTTCACAATTTCTCGAACTGAATGGCCTTCCTTGGGTCTCTAAAGAAAGATCTTTCTTTCTGTCCATTTTGAACCTGCAAACAAACAACTGCTAATGCTTCAGATACTAAACTAAAGAATGCCAAGCTCCTTTTTTGCTCCCTTAGTACAACGTTTTCTAATGATCATTTAGCCTTGTAAAATGATTAACTTGGATTAGCAGCCTTAACAGGAAACTAATGCAGAATGTGCATCTATGCAAGAATGTAGATCATTCTTTAAAAATCATCTGATTAATTTTAATTGCTTGTAAAATGGATAAAATTCTTTGTGAATTGCATGAAAATGTGTTTTCTTTTGGAAAACAATAAAATTTGCAAGTGATCCCAAACTTCTGAGAGGTAGTGCAGGTTTTTATATCAATGATGGAAAATTCAAAAAAGAAACTTAAAAAAAAATCCCTTCTGGTCCACAGTAGAGTTTAGGTTGTCGTCGTTGTCGTCCACTGCTTCTCCGGGGGGTTCGGGTCGCGGGGGCAGCAGTTCGAGCAGAGAAGCCCAGACTTTCCTCTCCCCAGCTACCTCCTCCATCTCTTCAGGGGGGACACCCAGGCGCTCCCAGGCCAGCTGGGAGACACAGTCTCTCCAACGTGTCCTGGGTCTTCCTCTGGGTCTCCTCCCAGAGGGACGTGCCCAAAATGTCTCCAATGAGAGGCGTCCAGGGGGCATCCTGATCAGATGCCCGAACCACCTCAACTGGCTCCTTTCGATGTGGAGGAGCAGTGGCTCTACTCTGAGCCCCTCCCGGATGACTGAGTTCCTCACCCTGTCTCTAAGAGTGAGCCCAGCAACCCTGCAGAGAAAGCTCATTTCAGTCGGTTGTATTCGCA
>VUQH01069109.1:0-10944 GCA_015106775.1 Etroplus canarensis
TTGAGGCAAACCTCTTAATCACTGAATTCAGGTGTTTTATTCAGTCTCATCACCACAGTTGTATAAAATCAAGCACCTAGCCATGCAGTCTGGCTCACTGAATTCGAG
This sequence comes from Etroplus canarensis, assembly GCA_015106775.1. Taxonomy (NCBI): domain Eukaryota; kingdom Metazoa; phylum Chordata; class Actinopteri; order Cichliformes; family Cichlidae; genus Etroplus; species Etroplus canarensis. Next base: position 109 of record VUQH01069109.1, read on the forward strand.
CGTGTTACTAAAATAGGATTGCACCACTGCAACAAAATTTCTTTCCTTCTAGATATTCCATGACCAACTGTAAGAGATACTGTTGCAAAGTGGAAGTGCTTAGGATCCACAGCAACTCAGCCATGAATTAGCAAATCATGGAAAAATTACTGAGTGTTGCGGTGCATAGTGTGTTACAGTCACCAAAACTAGGCTCACTCAGTAACTGCGAGTTCCAAACCTTCCCTCTAAATTAACACAGCACAAAAACTGTGTGCCAGGAGCTTCATGGCATGAGTTTCCATTGCTGAGCAGCTGCATGAAGGGCATTACATCACCAAGCACAATGCCATGGATCGGATGGAGTGGTGTAGGGCACACTGTAATACTGGACTCTGGAGTGGTGGAAATGTGTTTTGTGGAGTGATGAATCATGCCTCTCTATCTGGCAGTCTGATGGAAGAATCTGGTTTGGTGAAAGCCAGGAGAACTGAATTTCTTGACTGCACTTTGCCTGCTGTAAAGTTTGGTGGAGGAGGGATAATGCTATGGGGTTGTTTTTCTGGGGTTGGCCTGGGCCCCCTAGTTACAGTAAAAGAAACTCTTACTGCTTCAGCTTATCAAGATATTTTGGACAATTGTATGCTTCTGACTTCATGGGAACAGTTGGGAAAAGGTATTTTTCTTTCCCAGCATGACTGTGCCATAGCACACAAAGCAAGATCCACAAAGATATGGTTGGATAACTCTGGTGTGAAAGAACTTGACTGGCCTGCACAGAGCCTTGACCTCTACCCCACCCAACACCTTAGGGATGAACTAGAACAGTGAGTGTGAGCCAGGAACTCTCATTCAACATCAGTGTCTGACCTCACAAATGCTTTTCTGGATAAACAGGCAAACAATCCCACAGAACACTCCAAAACCTTGTAGCAGAAGCTGTTACAGAGTGGGTAGTTACTCCATATTAATGTCTATGAATTCAGAATAGGATGCTATTTTATGGGGTGTCCTGTGGGTGTAATGTGTATGTGTCCCTGTACTTTTATGCACATAGTGTGTATCTTCCAGTATCTCACACTGGACAAAAACCATAAATCTCTGCCCTGACTCAGATGCAAACAGCAAGTGCAGCAGGATGTGGGGCATTTATAGGTTTGCTGTAACAATTTATTACTATTATAATTCAATAAAGGGACTGGGAGATAATCACTAATAAATTAATATCTGTCCCACCTTAATTAAAAATTAATTTAAAGTACAAATATTACTAGTTTCTGAAAACACCTATAGGATACTTGGGGTTCATTTAGTTTTTCTTTGCCTAGTCAGTGACTAACCATGGTCATTGTATGCTTAGTCACTGTACCTATGTCTGGCTGAAGTCCTGCAAAACAAAACAATTTCCTGATGACTAATATTGCATGGCTTGTTTTTGAAGAAAAAAAGAGAAAACAGTCATGAGCCTTTTATCTTATAATTTTCTAAAACACATCTTTCAGCAGTCTCAGACCTGCATATTCTGCCAGATAAACAGTACACTGCAGGGGGGTCAGGTCTCACCTTACAAGCAGCGGCAAAAATTCAATCAAAGTAAACAGAGCAAAGCTAGTAAGATTAGAAAAATTATAGTTGTATTTGCATTGTATAGTATTGTATTGTACTGCACTGCACTTTAGCTTCTTCACAAAGCCTTTATTGAATGAAGAGGATTTAACTGCCAGCAACAGAGGGAAGCATTGGATTATCCTTCTGAATTCAGAATCTGAAGTCCTTCTAATTCCTGTGTTACCTGGAACACAGAAACACTCTACTCAAAACTGAGTGATTAAAAAAATGTCAGGCTAAGCTCTTACAGAAACAGAAATTTTTTGTGAATTTTCTGTCTGTCAGAAGGCAAAGCTAAATCTATTTAATTTAGCAACATAAGACAAAAAGAAGTGTCCGTCTTATTGTTTTCCACCTTTCCTTCTTCATCTTATGTCAGGTTTTAGCCACTGTCACAATACATACACATAATTAAAAGTCACAAATCCAACATTAAAGCCAATAAATACTTTTGTATTTCTAGATTGAATGATTAAACTGTAATATTTTTAGGATGTCCCCATAGCTTCATGAAAAGTCTTCTTCCCCTTCGCCGCCTCCTCCTCACTTTAGGGGTCGCCACAGCTGATCATCTGCCTTCACCTCACCACATCTCTTGCATCCTTTTGTCACACAAACCACCTTTGTGTCCTTCTTCACAACATCCATCAACTTTCTGTGATCTTCCTCTCTTCTTCCTGACTGGCAGCTCCACCTTCAACATTCTTTGCCCAATATATCCACTATCTCTCCTCTGCACAAGTCCAAACCATCTCAACCGTACTCATTTCAGAATCATAATCAGAATACTTTATTATCCCAGGGGGGGAAACTGCATTTCTAATTCTGTCCATCCTGGTCACTCTGAATGAAAATCTCAGCATCTTCAACTTTACCACTTCCAGCTCCACCTCCTGTCTTTTTTCAGTGTCAGTGTCATCTCCAAACCATACATCATAGCAGGACTCACTGTTATCTTGTAAACCTTTCCTTTTACTTTTGCTGCTATCCTTCTGTAACAAATAACCCCTGACACTTGTCTCCACTCACTCCACCTTGCTTGAACCCTCTCCTTCATCTCTGTTTTGCATTGTCCGTTGATTTGGATGGTTAAACGCAGGTATTGAACCTCATCCACCTTTACTACCGCTACTCCCTGTGTCTTCACCCTTTCACCTGAAAAACCTTCAGTGGATCCAAAATGTTGCAGCGTAAATACTAATAGAGATTAGAAAGAGATCCTGTTTCTCCCATTTTGGTTTATGCTCACGGACTTCCTGTAAAATCCAAAATACAATTTAAAATATTTTTCTCTTAATGACAAGGTTTCATAATATAGTAAAGACCTAGTAGTACCATGTTATCAAAACAGAGGTCTCTGCTCTAAGATTGTAGGAAAGTCTTACACTATCAGGTTCCTGCCCATAGGAACCAGCCAGTTCCCATTCCTGAGATGTCAGTTAATGCCATTTTTGTCAAAACCTCTACCAGGTCTCATTTACACACAAGGCTTCGCATAGTGTTGACCTTTGACCCCACAATCTCGTAAATGTTATCAGATGTTCTATCCATCATAGGTATTAACTACCCAAACTTTTGAAAAGATCCAGCAAACAAGCCAGCTCCTGTAGTTTTAAATTTTGTAAAGAAAAGATGGACACATGGACTGACAGATGCATGGACCTCAAAAATGTTATCAGTTGTTCTGCCCACGATGGTGAATAACCATTCAAGCACTGACAAAGATCTAGCAGCCCAGTCAGCTCCTATGGAAGCAACAATATTTTCACTGAAAACCCCATGTGACCTTGACCTTTGACCCCACCCTTAAAAATGTTAGCAATTCTTCTACCATCATAGTAATTAAGTATCCAAAATTTGGCTAGAATCCAGTATCCCAGTAAACTCCTACAATAGTAGGAAGAATTTCACTAATGACTCTGTGCCCTTAACCTTTGATTGTATGAGCTCATAAATGGCATAAGAGCTTCTACTCATCATAGGTATTAACCACACAAAGTTTGCTAAAGACCTAGCAAACAAGTCAGCTCCTGTAGTGGTAACAAGATTTGTAACTGATGGATGGACAGATTGACAAACACTACATAATGCCTCAGTAGCAAAAGCATAAAGAAACAAACAAGCAAAAAATATTGTTTAAGGAATATGGAAGCATGTGTTCCATGACTATTCTCTTGAGGATGTTCATGGGTGCGTGGGAGTTTGCCCAAACAGTCTACATGTGTTTTGTGGAAAAGACATTTCAGGGTGTCCTGTGGGGGATGTTTCCAGATTCTGGGTTATCAGGTCTATTATTATGAGCTATCTCGATCCTCTGCAACTGCAGTGACAGTTTGTTTGCAGTGGGATGGTTTGCAGCAGAGTGAGAAACAGACAGGATGAGAATTAGCGCTTCCACATCTGAGGTCATTGTTCTCAGTCAGAAAAGGGTTGAAGTACCCACTCTGGGTTTTTGAAGGAGTTGCTACCCCAAGTTGAGGAGCTCAAGTATCTTGTGGTCTTGTTCACGAGTAAAGAAAAAGGAGTGGGAGAATAGCAGACAACTCGGTGCAGCATCTGTAGACATGCAAAACTGTACAGGTCTGTCATGGTAAAGTGTGAGCTGAGCATGAAGTGAAACTGTCAATTTACTGGTTAGTCTAGGTTCACACCCTCACCTGTGTCCATGTGTGCTAGCTTCCTCTGAATGTGTCTGGGTTCTCCCTTAGAGATAGGGTGAGGAGCCTAATCATTCAGGTGGGGTTACTACTCCTTCACACTGAAAGGAATCAGACTAGGATGTCTGGAGACTAAGTGAGACGTTTTGAGCATGTCCCATCGAGAGGAGGCCCGGGTACTTCTTCCCACAGTCTGAAGACATGCAGAGTTAGGTAAACTGGCAGTTTTAAATTGGCCACAGGCGTGAATGGTTGTCTGTCTCCCTGTGTTATTTCTGCAATAGACTGGAGACCTCTCACTCAATGACAGCTGGGATAGGCTCCAGCACAACCCTGAATTTAATAAGACCCCCATCCCACTGGTGCCGATCGATGCTGTTTTAATAAAACGGGAAAGAAACGGCTAAAATCCTGAGCAATCTGCAGTGGACTAGAACGTTCTGTTGATGAAATGCCAATAATTGGCAAGAAACGGCATAATTGGGATAATGGCTGACCCTGCTAAAAAACACGTGCCGATTTTGAAAAATCGGTTGAACGTGGCAGTGCGAGCGGCACAACCGGGCATACATCATGAGTACATCCTGAACTCTGCGGCAATATGCCGGGGTCACAGCGCGAATGTAGTGTTTGCCTTTTGATGGGAATATAACGGCAACAGATCATCAGGAACCCAAGTCTCAGCCGTTTCATGCCGTTTTGATTGGAAATGCTAAATCTGCATGGATCGCCATAATCAACGCTATTACAGCTCCAGTGGAATGGGGGTCTTATCGGAAGAAAATAGATGGATGGATGTTGCGTTCTTCTCTATAATCCTTAAGGTCTTGACTTTACTTACTAAGATTCATTTAATTAAATACTTAGCCATACATTTCACCATTATAAAACCTTATAAAGAAACCAACTGAAAGTTAGTTTGAAAGGATTTAAATGAAATGATGCCAAGATGTCTTGTCCTGATAAGTAGTGGATGGATAAAATACTATTTGTCCAGAAGGTTAATTCTTGACACTGAAAATGTGTCATTTGTTCATGGAAATCAAATTGTTTTATCAAAAACTTTGAGCTATATTCGACAGCCCAATCACTAATTTGAACTTTAAATGAAAAACTATGAGATGTGGTTAAAAAGCCAATGAAACAAGTTGGATCAAGTTCAAACAATATTTTTTCAGGACAATACAGGTATGCTGTAAATACCTTGCTGGAAGAGGCTGCATTATACATACACAATACAAGGGACTACAATTTGAGCCAGTATTTAAAAGTACCCATAATTACTCATGTCTACTTGGTTTTAAAGAAAAAATATTACGTAAAAGATCTTTTATCTTTAATCAAAGAGTTTATAGAAGACAACAGGAAGTGAGAGGCTGGCAATACAAAAGAAAAAACAAAGACATCTGTATGCATTGGCCAGATGTCTGTAATAACAGCTGAAATGCCAATTCCCTGTCATCATTGCTGCCGTCATGCTCCTGTGAGGCTGTTGCTCACTCCACTTTACAGAGGGAGGACAGAGTGTTGTTTAGTTACACTCTATCCGGCCAGGGACGTTAAATTTTATCTTTTAAAAAGCACCCAAGTGTTTTGTGGGGCTGTAAAGAAGCCAGCTGCACCAAAGAGCAGTCAGACATCTTCAGTTATAGCTATTATCTAAAATCAAAGCTTTTTAAACAAAAAAATTTAAAGTAAATTGCATATCATAAATGTGTGATGATAAAATCCTTTCCTCTTGCAGATACAGGATTTAACCACTTAAAGTCCTTTGATTCAAAGGAGGCAACCAGATTATTTTAAAGCTGGAGTCTTGTAATTTCTACTGAGTTCAGACACAGAATATTATATACACGCTATGTGGACAAAAGTATTGGGCCACCTACAGATTACATCTACAGGAGCTTTTATGACGTCCATTCTAAATCCATCCATTAATACTGTGTGCACCCCCCTACCCCAGGCCAACTACCAGAAAACAAGCCCATATAATTATCCAAATTCAGTGAGCTCTTTAGAACGACCCATTCTTTTAAGAATGTTTGTAAAGGCAGACTGCATGGCTAGGTGCTTGATGTTATACAGTTGTGACAATGGAATTGAATCAATCACCTGAATTCACTGATAACGCGGTATGATACTTTTGTCCATATTGTGTATTAAGTATACCGAAGTGCATCTTCCCATTAAACAGTGCGTGAAAATTTTTACTGTTGATATTCACAGTGTATATCATTTATGTCTTCTAACCCTCTGTCTGGATGAATGTCTCAACAGAATGTGTTTGAAATATTACTTGTATATAAAGCTTCCATAAAGCACAGCCTTGGTTTTGCTTTCTTTGAAGGTTCTGTGATTAAGAAGTGTGGCCCTATTCATACTTTTGTCCATAAAGTAAAAACTACAACTAGATGAGAAATAACATTTTAGTTTATAAAATATGAATAAAAACTAAATTACATTAAATCAAAAAGCAACTAAATTAAAATTAAAATATACAGATAAATTTTAAAAAATGTAGTCCTTGTCACAATACAACCAACCTGAGGAGCCTGTGTTTTATAAGACTGGGATATGTACATGACTATAACTGTATAATATGACAACTGCTTTCACAAAATGATTGTGTCTGTTTGTGTTGTAATATCTATTGTGAACGTCTTAAGTCTTACCCCTGACAAAATGTCCCTCATTATAGTATATAAAATAAAAATCCAAGACTCAATTATAAAAAACAAACAAGCAAATGCTGAAATATAATAACTATGGTATAGGGAAGCTCTCTGTGCTATCCGATTTTAAGATGACTGTCTTGTGGAATCACACCTGTTCTGGTTGACAATGCAACACCTTAGAAGAGGCCAGTTTTACACCACATTTATATCTTCACACACTGAAATTAAGCAGTGCTACACCATCATTTAGGCCAATTCAAATATATAGAGAACTTTCACAAGAGCTACAAGAAGATCTCTGCTGTATTTCAAGCACTGCATCAGGTAACACAGAGAGGTTACCACAGTGGGCCCAGTCACTGATTTTAGCTTTGAGCATTTTAATGTGTCTGAGTCGACAGCAACACTAATAGCTCCGTGAGGCCCAGCAGTGTTTTGAGCTAAATGCAGACAAGCATGAAGGATGAAAACATGCTGTTTAGTCTGCGTAATTTTACTATAATCACATCTCAGTTTGGCTTTTTAGCATAACTGCAAGCTCCACTGTACTGTGAATGAGAATAAAATTAGATTTTATGCCACTTTTAGTTAACTTAGGCACATCTTACACAAAGAAAACAATCAACAGAAGTTTAACAAAAAAGAATTGCATTAACAAACAGTTAATACAATTCTGAGTCAACCCCCCTTAAATTAAAGCTATAAGTCTGCACTTTGATCCCATTTTTGACAGTTTGATTTAAAATCCACTGTAGTGGTGTGCACAGGCAAAATTTGGATCTAACTGTACATTATCTCTTTTATGCAATTTGGGGAGAGGGTCCAAAGATCTTCCACTGATTTCTTTAAATTATATTTTGTAAATTGAAAATATAAATTTTTATCTCTTTGCTGTTTCAGTTGAGCAATTCAGATAAAACAATTACAGTTAAGCATTCTGTTTAACCACTGCACCACTGCTTTGTCTTGTTATTGTTTTGGCTTGTTATAAATGCAGTGCATTCCTTTACTTTACAGTGGTGGCTTCTGCCCATTCCTAAAAGCCGAAACTTGCATGAGTGCAGGGTTGATCAAAACAGGATTTTTGCCAAGAAATGAAAGCATGTCATTACAAACATGGCTGAGATGTTAATATGTGGAAATCAGCAGAACTTTGTTAGTTTATAAACATTTTAGCAATCTCAAGCAAACCCTTACTGGGTTCACGTCTGATTTCATAGTTATTTCCAGAGATAAAGTCATAACTGGAATGCACTCAAAGGTCAGGCAGTAATAATTTTGCCTCCTCTAAGCAGGAAATTGCAGGCAAATTTAACAGCAGCAAAAAGCCCAGAAGAGCAGTGAAAGGATGAAGAGCTGATGGATAGCCATCAATAAAGGGTGAACTTCTTTTTATTTGGGTTTTTTTTTTAGAAAATCACGAGCAGATAAAACAGGACAATTTCAAAAAGCTCAAATCTTTTTGGAAAATACTGTCTGCAAAACAGTCTATAGAGGTAGAATATTATATTTTATCTGATAATTTTCTCCCAGTATTACTGTATGTTACTCTTAGTACATTAAAAGCTGAAAATACATGAAATATGAGGGAAAATCCAGATTTACTTCTGGATCAGATTCAGATTCACATTTAGCTCATTCGCTTTAATGACTGATGAGCTAATGCCACGATGAGGCGTCCGTCAATCTGTCCAGCTGACAAAGTGAAACTTCAAGCTATCTCAGAGCTATCAGCAGGAGGTCTACCATCGAAAAGAAGAGAACCATCAAAAATCTGCTGGCACAATAGGAATCAATAATATAGGCATAGCAACAGTGGAACGTTGCGAATTGACCTTCAAGTTTTCCGCTCGTAAAGCCAGGAAGTTACGCCGCTCGTGTTGATGAACTGTTATTGACTGCCAGGGCCTGGTGCTAGGATTATGACACGTTCCTAAATCTTGCCCAGCCCTAATCTAGTTTAAGACATTATTATGTCATAAATAAACCTAATGACAGCATTTATGTGAAGATGTCAGAAGGGCAAATGCCGACACTCATTTTATGAACATTATAATCCAGACCAACATTCTTAGTAGTGAATGTAAAATGACAATATGACCCCAACCTTGCCCTTGAGCCCAATTCGGGTGAAGACCCATTAGAAGATCATTGTATGCTTGTTTCACTAAAATCTGACAAATGCTCTAGGCAGAGCAGAGATTTTTAGGAATTGTGGAGGGATGCATGAACACCTCACCACTGGGATTGGCTCATCAGTCCTTCAGCTGGATAAAAACTAAGCCAAGTCTTGTTTTATTAAAGAAATCTCTAATAACAGAATCCTCCTGTAAAGCTATTAGATGCTCAGATACACTGTCGTAAAATCCATTACAGATATGGCAAGAAGACGTGACTCATAGCCTCCCTCTGGGGAACACACACAAAAACCATTCTTCATCTTTTCAGCTCCGAGCAGAACTGCAGGGAAGCACATAGCCTAAGGTCCCAAATTAATAGGAGTGGCCATGATTTTAAGATAAAATGCTTTATGAAACAGGTCAGCTATCCCAGTGTGTAGGCTGGTGGCTGAAACATTAAAAGTGCATAAAACGAAGTGTGGAGCTGAAGAATAGAAACGTAAGGCTTCCTGGATAAGATACTTTACACATGAACGCACGCACACATGCGGATGTTTATACACTCCCATGTTCGCACACATGCGTAACAGATTCAGTCTTCCTTCAGAGGGCTGACAGAACAGGAACAACTCCAATCCATCTTTTTTAAGAGCTGCAGGTTGCCTGGCTGTACTATTTGCAGAGTAAATGGAGGGAGAATCATTAAAGGGCTTTTATTCACATTAAGCCCTTCATCACAGAATGGCCAGAAACTCTGTACTGTATATTCAGTGGTTATTATTAGCCTTTCATTAAATAATGAAAGGGTTCATTTTTGACTGTTTTTGAGAGTTTTTGTGATGGGGAGTTCTTCACTATAAACACAGAAATTATCCTGTCCAAATGAAATGGAGAAAACTGAAAGAGAAACATCAGTGGTGAAAGTACTGTAGACTAATGTTCACACATGAATAGAGCTTTTGCAGTGGACTATATACAGTATGGGCAGGTAGAAGAAAAACATCCAGTTATGCCTAGTCAGAAGAGAGGGTGAAACTGTTGCTTTTACAAACACGTCATTGCGTTGTAATGGGATTTCTTTTTTTAATTTCTTTTTTGGCAAAATTTGAAAGCATACCCAGCATGTCCCTTGAATACAAGTGCAAAATACATTAAAAGCATGTTTCCTTATCAACTAAGAGCCTGTTTCTTTATCAACTAAAATAGCTTGTCTCCTCATCGAAAGAACCTACAAAAGGTGACGTGGGATTTTCACCTTGGGGCAAATAATTGAAAACAATTACACAGATGCCAGGTTCTCCTCATGCACACTGGATGCTTTAAAGAAACAGAAAAACTTTTAGAGGGCTGATATTTCACCATGTAGCTTCACAAACCTCCTTCTGCTGAAGACTGGCAGTAAAAAATAATGCAAATCCTTAGTATTTTAGCTTATTTGTTATACAATGAAATAAAAAGTTGCTTATTCACTACTATGAGTATATTTTGTCCTTTTTAATATTTTCTAAGAAAAATTTAGAAATATGTTGTTTGCCATATTGAAAACTACTACTACAACTACTACAATGTCCAGAAGAGGAGCTACAAAATCTTACACATTTTATTACTTCACCCCAATGTTTTCTTTCCATATTTTTACTTGGAATGAGAGTGGGATATGTTATTAGAACAACTGCATAATTGGCACAAATGGATGGCTCTGGCATTGTCCTGTAACTCTTCACTCAGTCCTCAGCCTGCATGTTTAGAGCTGAGCCTCTTATATTTCTGCTCCTGAGTAATAATGGTATTTTAATG
>VUQH01069110.1:0-12374 GCA_015106775.1 Etroplus canarensis
ACACATCTCGTTTAGATTACTCTAATTCTCTTCTCTATGGTCTACCTCATAAATCTCTCCATAAATTGCAGTTAGTTCAAAATACAGCTGCGCGTATTATATTCCGAAATAGATCGACTGAAAATATAACACCTGTTCTTAAACAGCTTCATTGGCTTCCAGTTCACCTCCGTGTCAACTTTAAGATCCTGCTTCTTACCTTTAAAGCCCTTCATAATCTTGCACCTCCTTATTTATCTGATCTTCTTCATACGTATTCACCCCCTCGTACACTTCGCTCTCCTTCAGCTTCCCTTCTGTCAGTTCCACCCGCTCGCCTGACTTCCATGGGACTCCAAGCCTTTAGTTGTTCTGCCCCAAGACTTTGGAATGCACGTCCACCAGATCTTCGGTCTTGTAACTCTCTCACCACTTTTAAATAACGTCTTAAAACCCATCTATTTAAAATTGCATACCCTTCATCATGATTCTGTCTTACTCTATTTTTATTTTGTTAGTTTTTATATTTGCTTTTATATTTTCATGTTGTTTTGTATTATTGTAAGGTGACCTTGAGGGTCTTTAAAGGCACCTATAAATAAAATAAAATGTATTATTATACTGTAGGGCCTTTACCTTGCAGTGTAAAGTGCCTTGAGGCAACTTTTGCAATGAATTGGTGCTATATTAATAAAAATTGACTTGCACTGAATAGATGCAATTATCTCTGGGCACAAAGGGGTGAACCATGACCAGTCCTTGCCTGCAAAGGATAAGTTTTTAGTCTTGACACTTTTATATCCAGTTATGTTATCTCAGCTGCTTTCTATTAACCTGCTTAATGTGGAGTCTTCCAAACTGTTGTTACCTAAATATTCTGAGCACTTTTCAGTCTTATTTCAACTCTATCCCAACTTTTGTTGAGTGTATTGCAGCCATCAAATTCAAAATTTGTTTGTATTTATAACATACAATGAAGTTGGTCAGTGAAACTATTGAAAATCTGTTTTGTTGTACTTTGGCCACTTAAATAATGGTTTGTGTGAAATAAAATATTGAAAATATTGGAAGAGTTTGGAAAATATTCCAACTTTTCTTGAACTGGGGTTTGTAACTTATCTTTCTATCCCTATTACTCGCATGCCTATACTTTTAAAGATATATATGTCACCCTTTGATTCTTTCTCTATGCTGGTTGTGAACCATTTTCAGTATTACACTCTAAGAGAGAAGAGAAAACTAGCCTTGCATCCAAACCAAACACTGTTTCAGTGCAGACATGCTTTCTAAAGTTCAACAAAAACTCATGTAAAAGTTTATCAGGTAGGTTTATACTAATTTATTGTGTACTTTCCAAAGGTATGAATTGTATTTTTTGCTAAGATATGGCAAGCCTCTAGGTTAGACTTGCTAAAAGTGTTGAAGTCTCATCATTGCCTCAGATGACCTTCAGAAAGAGTCATACAGGTACCCTGAAAAGCAATCTTGCTCCTTTAAGTGCTTCTACTTCTCTCAGCTCTGCTCGCAATCTTACCTTCTCGCATCATCTCACTTATTATACTTGTCCATTTTCAACATGTTTTTCTTCATCGCTCCTCACCTTTTGTCTTTTCTCTGCCCGTCATGGTGTCTCAGCTCAATTTATGTTTCTCCTGATCTGATCCTCCCCTGACCTCTATAAAAGACATCTATAAGTTATTACAGTTTATACATAGCTTTCTTTTGATGCTACAAACTCATCTTTTGGAAAAGTGGTCTCGGGTGCACCGCAGTTGATGATTCATGTGCTGGTTCTTCATACAGCTGGAAAGGAACAAACTCTAATCACAGCCCTAAGAACAGGATTTACTGACACTGCATATATATCAGTATTCATTTTGTAAAGAATTTTTTTGAGAACAACAGAGTGCCACTCATTTAAAAACCAGAGTTCTTTGTGGAATTACAAAGGTTACAGCAGCTGTACTTGGGGAGCCATGCTGCTCTTCTTTCTGGACCATGACTGGAATGGAGGGTCATAAAGCTGCAGATGTCTGCTCTGACTGGTTGTGAGATTTTGAGGCAATTCAGGAACTGTTTGGCTGCAAATGATTAGCTGAATGTGACTGTTGAATGACTATACAGACCTGCCAAAACCAGTTGTTTTGCAATATTTCTTCTTATTGGCTATTTTTTGCTCAGAGGAGTAATACTAACAATAAGGATTAGTGTTGCCAGTTTGTTTATTGTAGTCGATCCAGAGGTTGTATGTAGGTGGGTGATTTGGGGCAGTGGTGGTTACAACTGGAGGGTATGATGAGTAAACGTCATTACCAGAAAGCACCACAAAGAAAGTGTATAAAGGATATTAAGCATCATCACTGAGGTGGATTTTAAAATAATTAAGGAAGCCTGTACAAATTTTTAGCAGGTTAGTCTTTGTGAATGAACATCCAGGACCTTTTTAAGACTTCAGCAAAGACTGAACAATATCAGATTTCTGTGTTATGGTTGGGCCTTTATTTTTTCTTTAAAGGAAGCCATGACTCCTCTTTAGGCATACAGCTGTTTAACAGTACAATAATCCCTACAATACAGTATTTGGCACTTATTTTTGCCACACTTAACAGTACAGTGACTGTATTTTGGTTTTGGTATGTACAGCAGATATAGGAAGTTTACACACCCCTGTTAAAATACCAAGTTTTACTGATGTAAAAAAATGAGACCACAATAAATAAATTTAAAACATAGTTTTAGGGTGGGTCAGTCCCTCACACTACACAAACCGACATATATCCCGAGATCCCGAGCTTGAAAGCAGGCTTTCTTGTAAACTTTATGGGCAAATATTTTGGTCCACACCTCTCAATCACTGAATTCTGGTGTTTCATTCAGTCACATTGCCAGAACTAGCCATGCAGTCTGCAGTAACAAACATTTATAAAAGACAGCTTCAGGGTTCATTGGATTTGAGAGTGGTGTAAAAGGATGCCACAGTTTCAACAAGCCAGTTCATTAAATTTCTTCCCTCCTACATATTCCATAATCAACTCTATATGGAATTATTGCAAAGCGGAAGCATTTGGGAAACACAGCAACTAAGCCACGAACTGGCAGACTATGTTAAGTTACAGAGCGGGTAAAAGTTGCCAACAACTGACTCGGTAACTTCAGAGTTCTAAACCTTCTCTGGCATTAACAACAGCACAAAAACTGTGTGTCGGGAGCTTCGTGGCAAGGGGTTCTATGGCTGAGCAGCTGCAGGCAAGCCTTATATCACCAAGCACAATGCCAAGTGCCGGATGGTGTGGTGTAAAACACACTTCCATTGGACTGTGGAGCTGCAGAAGCATTTCTCTGGAGTGATGAATCACACTTCTCTATCTGGCAGTCTGATGGATGAGCTGATGGGGTCGTTGAATGTCAGGAGATTGTTACCTTCCTGTCTGCACTGTTTCAACTATAACGTTTGGCGGACAAGCAATATTGCTATGTGGTTGTTTCTCTACAATTGGCATGAGTCAGAAGAGAAATCTTAACGCTTGAGCTTACCAAGATATTTTGGACAATTCCAATCTTTGAACTTTGTGGTAACAGTTTGGGGGAGTTTTGGAGCTGAGACATTGACACACACTATAATTTATGTGCTTTCAACTGACATTTTATGTGTCAAAAAAGTCTTTTCACTCACCCTGGACTGTAAAAAGAAGGGTAAAACTGCATATTTCTAGGAAGGAAATAAAAATGTTACTGCTTCATTCGCCGTTATATAAGCCTCTACTTTATAGTAAGACTCATCAAAGTTTCTTTTTCTAGTTTAGCTCACTTTTTCTTGCCTTCAGTGACCAAATCTTCTGCCCCCATTTTGAACTCCTTTCTCTTTTCGTCTCACCTCACCTCCTCCATCTTCTCATCTTGTCGCCTCTCTCTTGACCTAGCCACACTTTGTGCTGCCTCTTTTGTCCCCTGCAATTCACCGACTGCCGCTGTATCAGTTGTGTCATCTTTTATTCTCATCTAGTCCCATCTCCTCCACATTTTAAACAAGTGCTTTAGACTGGGAGTGAGTCAGTCATGTTCTCACTGGTGCGTTCGGGCTCCTGTGCTTCATGGGGCGGGGAGAATGTGGGTGTTAAAACTGAATGAGTAACGCCGCTTCAGTGAGAACTGTTGACAATCCCTTGAGCAAGTAACCTGACTTTCTTTCCTGCAACTCCACTTGAGAAGCTCAGAGGTCAACAACAGAAGACTGTGCTTGTATTAAGCAACTCTCAAAGGTGAAAATGTGTAAAGCATGAATATAAAGCAAAAACTCACCACTGGGCAAATAAAGGTTTTAAATTTGAATATTGATGATGTGGAGACAGACAAGGATGTGAGAAATGAGAGACTGAGATGGAAAAGCACCAATACCATCAAACAAAAGGTGCTGTTTAGGAAATAAGCCCTTCTGCTACATACAGAGAAGACTTCAGAGTCAAAGAGAGAAACTAAACAGATAAAGATGCTTTGGCCAACTGATAATGACCTGAGTCTGAAAAAGGAACAGAGAAGAGATAGAAAGAATGATAAAGAAATATAGATGAACCAAACTGCAATCCTACACTTCTTGCAAAATTTTACAAGGCCCCTGCTGAGCAGTTGAAGGGTTGTCTTTATTGCATGAGGGACTGGATGATGTCTTAATAGTGAACAAAAGCAAAGAAACAGCTCTTCTAAGAGGCAGGAAACTCTAAAGCTTGATCCCATGTATGTGAAAGTGATTAAAAATCAATGTAACTTTGGTCTGTAACAAATTCCAAATGTGTCCTGAGTTTTTCATAACTGAAATTGTGATGATTTGCAAGACTTTGTAAACACTTTGTGGCAGACCACATAGAGTGGATACTGGAGCAGTGGAAATATGTTCTGTGGAGCGACACATCACAAGTGTCCCCGTAGTGTAGTGGTTTACACATTCGCCATACAAGCAGAGAAAGGTCCCTGGTTCAATTCAAGGTGGGGACACAAGCCCCTCCCACCATGGAGAGTTGCATCACGAAAGGCATCCAGCGTGAAACCTCTGCCAAATTAGCAATGCATTTTAATCTGTAATGGAGAGAATACAAAGGAGCGATGCATCACACTTCTCATGAACGTACTCCAGTACACAAAGCGAGGTCCATAAAGGCTGGGTTTGGTGAGGAAGAACTTTACTGGCCCACACAGAGCCCTGTCCTCAACCACAGCCCTCTCATCCAACATCAGAGCCTGACCTGAAATTCCCACAGTGTGGAGTTCTCTCTTGTAGCCTTCCTACAAGAGTGAAACCAACTCTATATTAATTCATACGGATTTTGAGGGGTATGCTATAAAAGTTCGTGTAGGTGGCTCAATACTTTTGCCCATATAGTTTATCACACATAGTTCATTATACCACGCAAGCACTGTAGCTCAACCTCTTTGGTTAGTGTGATATGTCTGAATAAATAAATGTGACCTGCAACACATGAAGATATAATGCTATGTATTCCACATCTGAAAAGGGCTTCAGCGTGTCGTTTTTGACACATATGACAAAGAAGAACAGCTAGAAAAACAGTGATAAATATATGATGGTAACTAAAAGGAAACCTACATCTAATCCTTTTTTGTCCAATGGAGAGTTTTTCCTTCATTTTTATCCATTGCTTTATCAGGTAAGTGCTCTTATAATAAGTTTTTTTCTCTTGCTCTCATTTTGTTGTCAGATTTTGATAGCTTTACACTGCATTGTTTCATTGGACACTGCTATCCGTCAGCATCCTTTAAAACTCTACATGCCATGGGTTGTAACAGTGTATTTGTTGAAAGAATTATGGACGTTGGAGAAACAAGCCCCTGAACTGGGACACAGCAATAGTGTTTACTCTTGCAGCACATTGACAACTTTGTATTTTAGAAAGCCAGTGAGATTGACCCGACCTCACAACTTCCACTAGTTCCAATACATTTCCTGTGTGCCTCCAAAACCACTGTAACTATATCCTATAAATGTTTTATTTCTGTGGGACGCTGTGGACACTATACAAGTTACAAAGGTAATTTCCAAACGTCTGAGGCAATCATTTCACTGTGTCACCTCTTGCCCTCCACCTGTTTGTGGTTCCTTTTAGTTGTATTCTCTCTGATGCTTGTGAGTGTATATGTATGTGTGTGCCTGTGTTACAATGGCTACATTCTTATCTTTTTTAATTATTGTGATCTGCCCGGTTCCATCTCTATCCAAGCCATCTGTGTGTGCGCTTTGAGTAATCTGAAGTTATCTTTTTGTTAAATGTGGACCACTGGAGCCTTATCCAACCCATTATTGATTTTGTGTCTGCCACACTTAGCTCAACATAGCTCACCTGGCTTCAGGCAAGGCATAGGGAAACAGCTGAGGAACGGAACAATGCAGTTAGCTATAAAGGGTTCAAGATTTAGAAAAGTCTTTTTTTTTGCATTTTTAAGAAAACAGGCTGACCCAGTGTATCTAGCCTGTTCTCATTAAATATGGTTACTGTTGTGAAGTGGCATATTCCACCCCAAACCACAATCTTTTGTTTTTCTAAAACCCCAATCCCACACACATGAGTGAAATTATGAATCAGCACAAGTTTAGTTCATAATGACTCCCAAATGTGTCTTAAGTACTTTGCAATTTAATTCATTGAGTGTCATGATTCACAAAACTACCTAAACACCTCGCAGTTTTGCAGAAGTTGGGGTGCCAGTTTCAAACTTTCCTAAACTTTTACAAAAGGTTACAATTTCGTAGACCTTAATAACACATTGCAACAGTGTCATAGACTGTTGTTATTGCTTCATGATTGTCGAAATACACCCTCGTCTTTTGTAACAACATTCAGCGAATCATGAAGTCGTGAATATCTCGTGACTTGTCATGTGAATTCATAAAAACGTTCCTTCTGTTTCCTAAGCAATTTGTCACAGTTGTTGTAACCACCCATAACTATCATAACTATTTCATTTAGTAAAAACTGTGCTCCAGAGGCCACTTCACAATAAATCATCATGAATAATCACTTTATTATACATGTGATTGGAATGTAAATCTAGTCAAGAAGTTTTAAGTGTCTAGGCCTAACCAAGTATTTTCTAGTTCTAAACAGCAATGGAAACAAAAGTCAGAAATGTAGATCAAAAATGAAGCAAATCAGCAAATGGAGAAAGAGCCAAACAAAAGGGAAAAAAGACCCAGAGGACAAACCGGGGTCTTTCAGCTAACCTATGAAGCCTTGTAAAACTAGCAATGTTGCTTTCAAAAGGTGACCATTACCTTGAGCTGAAATAACTGCAAAGGACATCTTTCACGACTGAATTATGAATTCTGAACAGCATCATTTCACACCCAGGAATGTGAACTCACTCTGGTTTGGGAGCAAGTTGCTGCCCCAAGTGGAGCATTTTAAGTATTTCAGGGTCTTGTGAGGGGAGAATAAAGCAGGAGATTGATAGATGGATTGGTGTGATACTTGCAGTGATGGGTGCACTATACCCATCTGTTGTGGTGAAGAGAGAGCTGAGTGTGAAAGCAAAGCTGTTAATCATCAATCACTCTATGTTGCTATCCTGGCCTATGGTCACGAGCTCTGGGTGGTGACTGAAAGAATAAAATCAGATACAAGTGGCGAAAACTAAATTTCTCTAAAGGGGTTCTGGGCTCAGAGTTTGGGACAGGCTGAGGAGCTTGGTCACTGGGGACTGCATCAAAGTAGAGCTGTACTGCTGAACATCCAGAGGAGTCAGTTGAGGTGGTTTGGGTATCTGACTAGGATGACTCCTGGGTGAGGTGTTTCAGGCTTGTTGTCATGATTACCAAAAGGACCCAGATACAGACCACTAGGCTGGGGACATTTAAGTGATTTACTGAAGAAGGTAGGCATTGGATATGGTAGAAAGGAGGACACTGAGAGAGGGCAGGCAAGTGAGTCCAGGTCAAGCAAATAGTTCCAGAGAGTGAGAGTGACAGTTAATCTGGTCCTTCCTGGGAGCTCCTTCGGTGGCTCGAGACACACACAACGGGGTACACTGAAAGAGAGGACAAGATGGCAGGGGTATAACTAGTTAAAAGGAAGGTCAAGATGGTTGTCATGAAGCCTGATGTTACCACTGAAGGTAGCGAACCATCTGGCTAGAATACTGGTGAAGAACCAGGTCTCAAGCATGGCAGGAATTGGTGGAGATAGAATGCAGGTGTGTGTCTGCCACAGGTGGACATTACGAGACCACCAGGAAGGACCAATCCAGGAAGGAATCAGGAAGCCACAAGAGAGGGGCAGCAACCCTTGTCCTACTGGGAGGAGGCTCTCAGCTGGCTTGGGAATGCCTTGCGTTGTAAAGAGCTGGCTAACTAGCAGGAGATGGATGGATGGATGGATGGATGGATAGATGGATGGATGTGAAGATGATGGTATATCTTGGCAAACTTATTATTGCTTTTGATTAACTTGCTGTAGCTGTGGAGGGCAAAGGGAAATGAATGGTTGGACTGAGGTTAGCATGGATAGATCCATCATAGCCAGTCTTCCTACAGTATTCTCTACAGTATTACTGAATATTATCATATATCTGGATTAAAAAAAGTATAACAATTATTAAATTCTATGGATACATGTACAGGTTTTCAATGTTGTCTTGACTCTCTTTTAAATTGTCTATTAACACCTTTTCAGCAGCAATGCTCCCATCCTTGCTGCTGAAAAGGCCCATCACATCTTATGATGTGGTGAGCATTTCTTCTCCACCCACCTCTTTTCACTTTCCATGCTACTGCTGCATGTCAGTAAATGTTGTCTTCTCTCTCCCGTAGTCTGTGTCTCTCTTTGCTCTCTTTTCTCTCTTCTCTCCCCTCACCCCCAATCAGTTGAGGCAAATGGTTGCCCCTCCCTAAGCCTGGTTCTGCTGGAGGCCTCTTCCTGTTAAAAGTTCCTTCCCGCAGTTGCTGAGTGCTTGCGCATAGGGGATTGTCTGATTGTTGGGATTTTCTCTCTGTAACACTGTAGGATCTTTAGCTTTGCTGTGAATTGGCGCTATATGAATAAAACTGAATTTAAAAATTAATTTGAATTGAATCCAAGTGTAGCTTACATTTTGAGTGAATCACCAGAAAATTGGCACAAAAAAAATACAAATTAGTTTATGATTTGATCCACATCCATAGAGAGCTCAGTTAAAAATTTGTAGCCATAAAATAACTGACTGAGAGACAATGCAGCAAGACTTCTTAGTTTAACAGACTATTATCAATCAGTGATAAGGTGAGATGGGAGCACAAAGAGGATGTAGAGGGAAGAAGCTGAAATACTCATCATGTGTTTGGAGTTTTGTCTTAAATTTAAAAGTAGTGGGTGAAAATGCCGAGCATGGCAGAATTAAATGATCTGTGTCACAATTTAAGCATCTCGGAACTGAATCCTTACTGGACATCATGCCAAAATGCTGACTTATTTTTATATTGTATGAAGGGAAAGATATCAGGGAGGCATTCAACTGATCACATTTCAAAAGCAGTTGTGTTCCATATTGAATTGAGCTTCAGCCACATTCTTGTGAGAGTAGACAGAGGCTAGATGGATGATTACAGTCATATAAATAGTACTGTAGCAAGGTGGCACATAGGATACACCACAGGAAAAAAAAAATCATCACATTGCATTGTGGTGGGTTGTATGTTAATATCATTCAGTTAGCTGTTTGGATTGTATCATAGACTGTTCATAAAGATGGATAATGCGACAGCTTCCCAGCAGTATGTCAGTGTTATAAGTGCCTCCTGATGGTTGGTAATAAAGTAAAATTTTAAAGACAGGTTCTTAAAACTGATGTTACGGTTAGCAATGATCTATGGCAGAATGTTGGTAATTTGACATTAGATAGATAGATAGATAGAGACCAACCACAATGTATCCAAGGGATATTTGCTCAGTTTGGGAGAGCAAACAGGAAATGAGACCTCAATGACATGTTACCGGCCACCTGTCACTCCTCCACAGATTTATCAACTGTGTCACTGGTTCAAAATTTGTGGATTATTTTAGGTTTACGATTGTACAGTAAGAAGCCATGGTGACCTATTGTCCATCTTTAAATGCATTCTACTCAAGCTATCTTTTTTATAATCATCAGGTCGTCTCAGTTTTGTCACATGAAATACTGCTACGGCTATTTAAGGGTGAAGTCAGATTTAACAGTAATAGTGCTTAAAAATGGTCAAATATGGCAGGAAACACAAAGTGTTGGAGTTTATTTAGATCAAGCACCCTGTCTGCCTAGTCTCGAAGCCAGGGTGCAGTCGCACTGCGGGCCAGGACGTGTGAATACGGCACTGCACACTGCAATGCTCCATGAAGCACATCAAACTGCATTTGTTGTGTTCCCTCCGCTCTCAATCAGCTCACAGAGCTCATTTACATTATTGTCCAAACACATCACATTCCCCGCGATGATCACTGGAACAGCTCCAGCTCTGAAACTCAATCTTTAGGTGATGAAGATTCTCAATTACCAAGAGTGCAATCTGAAGAAAAAACACAAATAACCTCATAACGCTTGACTTCACAAGACTTGCAGAACAAAAAAGTGGCCATTCCACCTTCACATAAATCCCAGTTACTGTACTAGCACACACATGTTTTTTCTGTTCATTCACATTATTACCAGTATGAGCACAAATAGTGTTCAGAACTTATAAAACATCCTTCACATATGACAGACTTCAATTTGTTTATGACCTCTGTAGTATAGTAGTGTTAATTTAGTTTGCACCACCCATGAGAAGACAACTATTGAACTTTTTGACTTTATTTGATTACTTGGCTTTTTTAAAACTCCTACTTTCTTATTATATTTTTGCAAGACATGTATTATTAAATCAGTGTCACTGGGAGCAATTACATGCTTAGGTAATTGTTAAATACTGCCGGGAGTTTCAAGTCTAGACCTAATAGAATGTTTTCTTTTTTAAGATAAGGTAGCAGGGGTATTAAGTTGAGTTCTTTTTGGGTCACTGGAAATAGCAACACCATACATAATGACTTCTCCTGCGATAGATGCATTTGTGCAGCTTTAGGACTGAATGGAAGGTGTGTGTTTGTGTGTCTGAAGGGTGTGAGGGTAACAGGTGTTTGTTTACAGTCTGGGAGGGGGAGTTAATGACCTTATCACCACAGTGCAGCGGAGTGTAAAGTCTCATCACACATACATATTCTTAGCGCTGATGCGCGCATGCACACAAATGCAAATCTGCACTCACAGACACATTTTCCGGCTCGAGTGTGTAGGCACGGATACAAGCTTACATGCACGCAAGACACACCGCGAAGCACAAATAAAATGCAACGCAGACAGATGATTAACCTCACGCATAAAATTATTTGTAAACATACATAAACAGCATTTAAATTCAGCACCTGTTGCTCTGATGACTTTAAACATAATTAACCACTAAATGCAATCATTAGCTGTCAGCTAATGAGCAGTTCATGTGCAAGGCTACCAGAAGCTTTCTTTAATGGCACTTTGTTGGTATATGCATGCATCTCTCTATTTGTAATGACTTTTCTCTTGTGGTTGCCACAGCAGAATTTCCCCAAGGATAGCAAGACAATTTGAAGGTATTTTACAAGAGGTTTTCATTTTACTTTACAAAACTCTACCACCTGAGTGATGACAGAACTAATTATCCTCCAAATTCTTACAGATAATCTGAAAAAAAAAACATCTTTATAGTTAGCAGTCTGTCTTGTGTTTTGGAAAAAACAGTATAAAAGAAGAATATTGCATATCCCAGTGTCAGTGATTCATTTTAATCTGCTAACTAAAGGTTTTGTGTGCTTATGGAATTTAAATAGTGGGACTTACACATTTTAAATCAGTTCTTAATATAGGAGCTCAAAGAGTTCTTGAACCACAGCTGCTAGGTTTGTACATAGCATCAGTGCTAAAGTGCCAGTATTGATTCTGGACCCAAGAGAACTTTTTCAGAGCACTAATTATATCCAATTAGCCCTCCCCGTTACTCAGCATCTGCACTGAACTGAGACAAGAGCACAAAACAAAGGAACAGTCTGAGCTGAAAAAGGCTAATCAGGCACTGATGTGGAGGGAGAATGATCAGGAAGTGGTTAATTGGATACTGCTCTTACATACAGTACATTGTAATGAAGCAGCAGATATACAGGGACGTGACAAAGCAAGTTTTCACTGGACTCTGTGCAGTTATGTGAAAACCTAAGTACACCCCATGATTCAACAGCTTGCAAAACCACTTTTAGCAGTAATAAAATATATTACTGCATAACACTATAAACATTATAAACCCTGTCTCTCTCACTCACTCACTCACTCACAAACACACACACACACAGACACACGATCTGCACTACCTCAAC
>VUQH01069113.1:0-26370 GCA_015106775.1 Etroplus canarensis
CCTTTTACTAAGTCACTTGCCAAAAATTTGGGGGTTATATTTGACAGCAATCTCACCTTTGAAAAACAGATTAGCTCAGTTGTACAGCGGTCTTTTTTTAAAATGAGGCTTTTATCTAAGGTGAAATTTTTTTTATCTTTTAAAAACTTTCAACGGGCAATCCATGCTTTTATTACATCCCAGCTGGACTATTGTAACTCCTTATACATTGGAGTTAGTCAGACCTGTCTTGCAAGACTGCAGTTGGTCCAAAATGCTGCAGCTCGTCTTCTGACACGAACTAAAAGACGTGAACATATTTCCCCGGTGCTTGCCTCGCTTCACTGGCTCCCTGTTCACTTCAGAATTGATTTTAAAATTTTATTGTTGACTTACAAAGCCCTGAATGGACAGGCTCCCGGGTACTTGTCTGACCTATCGCAGCCCTATGTGCCCTCTAGATCTCTTAGATCAAATGATCTTTTGCTTTTAGCCATACCAAGGACGAGGCTGGTTCACAGAGGCGATCGAGCATTTGGGGCCGTAGCGCCTAAACTGTGGAATAATCTACCCCTACACATCAGACAGGCTCCCACTGTCAATCTTTTTAAATCTCATCTTAAAACACATTTGTATTCACTGGCTTTTAATACAATATGAGAGTTATTTGGTATTTGGTGGTTGGTACTAATATTATAAGTTATTTGGTACTAGTTATTTTGTATTTTTGTACAGCACTTTGGTCAACATTGCTGTTGTAATTAAATGTGCTATATAAATAAATAAATGAAATGAACTGAAATCAGATCACAAGTAGACAGCACCTGATACAAGTGTAAATGACTATGAAGACACATTAAGACCTTATCACTTAAACCTTCAGAGTTGTCTGAGGGACGTTTGACCTCATACAGTATCTGTGGTTCTTAGTGTATGTTTCTTGATGCATCACCAAAAAGCACATAATAGGAATATCATCAGTGCAAGGTAGTCCTTTTTTGTCTTGTCCCACACCCTTTTGCAAGTCACAAACTGTTTTGTCCTGTCAATTCCAATAGCTTTAATATTCTAGTAATAATGTAATACTACAGTATATGCATGTTAACTCTTGAAACATTTGGTTTTGATTGCTAGCCCTTGCCAAAGAAATCTGGCTAAAAGATGGAAGCAATAATTGTGTATGGGGCCCTTCGACCTTCTAGTCTAGTAAAATGTGAATGCAAGTGGTCAGCTGGACTCATTGGAGATGGATGACCAAGTCGATATGTCTCAACTGTCTACTCAATTTAATCATGCAAGATCAATTTTAAAGACTGGTGTAAGGCTTATGCAGGTCAGTTAAGTTCTCTACATTAAAGACAGAAACACTGACCTTACTTGGTGCATAGGAATATTGTCAAACTGAATCAAGAAAGTACAATTTACAAAACTCATGTTGAAAGCATGCTTTCAACATGAGTTTTGTAAATTAGATTTACTTGGATATAACTTATCTGTACTATGAAGATTATCCACAACTAGTAGATGTAAACCCTTGACAAAACCACATTAAAGCATGTGGACATATACTGATGGTGTCTCTGTTTCTAGATGCAGATCTAGAATATCTAATATTGCATTAAAATTCCTCTGTTTTATACAGTTGAAACCAGAACATCAGTGACATAGTCACTCACCCAGCTCACAAGCCATCACAATCCACAGGTTATTGTAATGTATGAAGTACAAAAAGAAAGTTAAAAGACTTTCTTGTCATAATTTGGCTGTATTGCATAAACTAAGGCGAAATAAGTCAACCAAAAAAAGCCAGTCCTGCGCTAGGAATAGCGACAGTGGAAAATTATGAATTGATCTTCAAGTTTTTCACCTGCAGAAGTGGGAAGTTATGCTGGCCATGTTAGAAAACTAGATTATTGCACTGTTATCACCTGCTATGACCTGATACTATGCCCTAGTTCTTGACCAGACCCAGCCTAAAATGACAATTATTATGCCATAAATACACCTAACGACAGCATTTATGTAGATGACAGAATGAAAAAGTGGCCATAAAACAGCAAATATGACCTGGACCTTGAGCACAATTTGGATGAAGACCCATTAAGATATCATTATGTACATATTTGATTAAATTCTGACCAATGCTTTGGAAGGGGTAGTGATTCTTGTAAATTGTGGATAGAAGGACACCTGGCCATGGCGTGAGCTCATCAGTCCTTTAGCCAGATGAGCTAAAAATGTTTGCTCAAAGACACCACTGAGGGTTTTTTGCAGCATGTGTGTGACATGTTGGCAGTTTGTGACAGTACAGGGCAAGGTTTGTATTGTTCGTTTGTGGGTATGTAAATCTTTTTTCATAACTCTGTGTGAATTGATATCCGTTTGTGGATCAAAAAAAGGTCAGGGTAACATACATTATTAAATTTTAGACTGAAGGTTTGGTTTAAGGCTAGGCTAAAATAGTTTCAGGTTAAGGTTGGGGTTAATGCTCAGAATTTGGTAAGTGATTATAATCATCATAATCAGAGTAAGTCCTCGGAAAATAAATGCAAGTCATTGTCCTCTGATAGAGGGAAACATGGTTGTGCATGGGTATGGGTGGGTGTCTGTGTCAGTCAGGCGGGTAGTTGGTCTTTTTGGTTGGAGTCCCTCTCATCTTTAGGGAGCAACTCCCTCTCGTCATTAGTAATGAACCAGTTGTGGTGAAAGGCCGAAGCCACAATCTCAGCCCAGGGAAACAGATGAATATTTGATTAGACCTCTCTTTGCCTGTGCCCATGTGTGTTCAAGAAGGAGTGAGAGAGAAAAAGCACAGTGAGGTCAGTGTAAAGACTATATCTTTCCATTTCCTTCCTCCCTGCCACTCCTCTTTTTCTCACTTTTACCTCTCCCTGCTACTTTTTTCACATCATTCATTTCTTCCTCAGCCTATACCATTTCACCTTCCATACACTCCTATCTTGTGATTTATTTTCCTCTTTCTTACTCTCAGTATCTCTCTTCACTCTTCTAACACTTTCTTTTACCATCCCTTCCTCTGTTTCTGCTACAGGACTGCGCAGAGACAGAAGTGGACAGGAACAAGTGCTGTACCCTGTGTAATATGTTCTTCACCTCTGCAATTGTGGCACAGTCCCACTACCAGGGCAAAACTCATGCCAAGAGAGTCCGGCTGGTGCTGGGGGAGCCACCCACCCTACCCACAGCCATAGCCAGCCCTACAAACACAGGTATCTCACACATTTTAGTTTTCATATCTGCCTGTGTTAGACTTTATTGTAAAGATTAAACTCAGATTCAAACATTATACTGCTAAAGCCATGCATGTTACAGCAGTTGTTCACAAATTATGTGGTAAGGCACCAAATCCTGGTGTGCTGTGGGATTTTGTGACAGTCAGATACAAATTTATGAATGAAGGGAACCCCAGTCTCATTTCACAGTTGTTTGATGGTGAAAATGATCTGGGTGTGATACATGAAAGGCCCTGAGTGACAGCGAAGAGGTTAATAAGGTGAAAAATGGATCAGTTCCTTGTGGGAGCAATTATCTGTCAGTGCAGGAGACACAATATATTTAGAATAGAGAACAAAACTGTCAGCAGACACTGCATGCAAAAGCTACCTGTCTTTTGGCTACAGCAAGACCAGGGGTTTCAGCAGCGCTCACAGCATCATATGTCAAGAGAACTTATACTAAGATGGTGCCAAGCAAGATAAAGAGGCATTTGAAACCAAACAACCCTTCTGAGAAAAGCTTGGCCTATTTCAAAGTGTGCTGGATCTGAACCAGGAGCAGAAAGACCTTTTGTTTGATTGTGTGAAAATGTCTGATAATGCAATGGAGGCAAGGCATATAGTGGAGTGCCAATACATTTGGGAAAAAAAATCAGGTGTCAGAGTTCCAGATGCTGCAAATTGGCTGTCAAAAATAACACCACTGAGAATAAAATCAAAAGACAAGCTGAAGACATGTTAGCCAACTGAGAGGCTATCTTGTACAGATATAAATACAGGCATAGGCATGCCTTAAAACATCTGAAACTCACAGTCATAGTATTTAAAATGCAGTGCTTGCATTCTGTTGAAGCAGTAACAGAACCGTTTGACACAGGATTTTAAATTTACACAGTGATAGACCTCCATGAGATCTGAAAGTGATTCGATTTTTAGCCATTTTGAAAATACAGATTTGCCATTATATATATATATATATATGTGTGTGTGTGTGTGTGTGTATATAAAAAGTCATACCTCTGCGAAAATTTGTCCAAGATACAATAAATAAATAAAAATCAAATTGATCATGGGGTCATGCGCATTCATTGTGACACTATGTTGTGTCTGTCACCATTGCCATCTGCTGGTGGTGCTGCTGAAATCGGTAAAAAAATATGCACATTTTAAGCTACAGCTCCGTGACTACTTGTCCAGTCCGCAAAAGAAAAAAAAACATTGCCCTTATTAACATATACTTTAATGGTGACACTATGCTACTTCTGCCACAGTCATCACAAATCTTTCTTGCAAGAGCAATAATTAAAACACAATTTACACAGGATTTTCAATTTTGCCACATTGACAGACCTCCATGAGATATGAAACTGATTAGATTTGTATCTATGTTGAAAATACATTTTTTGCCATCTCTGTAATTTTTCCATCCAGTCTGCACAAAAAAAAATCCAAACTGATCATGAGATCATATACTTTCATGGTGACACCATGTCAGGCCATCTGCTGTTGCTGTGACTGAAATCAATAAAAAAAATTCAGGGATATTAGGGAATCAACTTAGCTGCTGCATGCATCAGTTTTAATATCCAATTTGCATTGGATTGAAAAAACTGACTATGTCATCTAGCCTCACATCACATCAAGTGGGCCAGGTCAGCATTCATGTAGAAAAAATTGGAGCTTTTCTGAAACATACCTTTAGAGGTCACATGGCGACCAAGGGGAACTAGTTTACAATGCAGTACAGCATAATCTTCATTTGTTTGGTTGATGAAAGGAGTGACCCCAATGAGTGCAGAGGTGTTCCATAAGCTGAGCTGTTTTCAGCTGAGAGCACCCTGAGAAAATCATTGGGGCAACCCCTCAGTGAATATAAGGAAGCAGCCGAAGGTACTCACTTACTAGCGCTGTGAGAAACTAGAAGCCCTGGGAGAGCACAACTCTCCACGGAGGCCATAGAGTCGCCCCATGATGATATACAACAATAGTACCATAATAATTTTACCCCAATAAAGTGATTTTTTGATAATGAAAACCAGCCTCTAGTACTCGTTAGCACAGTAATATGATTGTTAGTTTGAAAGTTATTCAAGAAAAACACATTCTGCCTTTTTTTTCCAAGATCTACCTTTACAACTAATTAAAAAATTCCCGGATCCCAATTAGCTCCAAAACTAAATGGTTTGATACCGGTACCCCACGTCATCCTTCAAAAAAAGAATTAATTAAAATCCGCTCAGGCAAACCAACCAATGTGAAAATATTACCTCCTTCACGGTGGTAAAAATGTTGTGCACCGAAGGTGTTTTTGCAGCGACAGCATTAAACACTGTCAATGCTGAGCTTCACTGGATGTGTAGAGAAAATAATAGAGTGCATAAAAATGCTGCCTGTTGACACAGACTGTCACTGTTGCATATGTCTGTGTTTCACAAATTATTCTGTGTCATGACGTTTGCCCTTCTAACAGAGTGTGAATCATTAATTGTTGGGTTGTTTTTATTTTTACATCATATGATTAGAACCATGACTAAGAAGTATAGTTCAACAATACAGGTTCCCTCTCAATACACCTCAAAGCACTTTATAGTGGCCAGTAATATAATATGTTTAAACCTTGAAAACTACCATGGGATTTTTTGTCTATTCTAGTTAAAAGAGTATTTGAAAAATTCCTATCATGCATAAAATCCCAACCAGTATACTGCATGTGCCAGTATAGCTTCAGAATTACTTGAAAGCAATATATCGTTCTTCCAAGCTAATCTATGCCTCTATAAGATGCCAAAGGTGATGTTAATGCACAAAACCTGTCATCACCGGGGACCATAATGTAGTTGTCAAATACATTCTCACCTCTGCTTGCAAACATCCACTTTGTGTGACATGTTTTACTGAACTGAGAACTATTTATAGTTCAAAGCATTTATTTTTTATCTGAAGTGGATTTGGAAAGCTTTAGCGATGTTCAGTCAAAACTACTAGCCTGGGAATCAGGGGAAAAGTGTCTGAAAATGGTAACATGCCACAGGCCCAAAAAGTAAAACTTTGAAGATGAAGCACACAGACAGGTTTTAATTTATACAGGTCTTGTGATTAATAAAACATTTTAACAAATCAAGACATCCACCAATTGATTTTCTTTTTTCCAGGCACATGATTTTTTTGAAGATTAGTGTGTTTTTAAGTGTTTGTGCTGCTGAACTGACTCCAGGGGAGCTTTACATAATGTGATTCAAATTGGATTCAAAGGGAAAACTCACAAAGCTATAAACGCACAATCGCGACAAAATGGAGTGTTATAATCAAGCCCCTGAGTGACTTTTGCTCAACTCTGGCCTACTTTTGGGGAAAGTCTCACTTCTTTACAGGCACTGTCATGTAGTTTGCTTGGTTTTGTGACAGTGGGACCTGAAGGAAAAGAAACAAGAGAACAAGAAGAGAGAACGAGTGACCTGGGAGAGAAGAAGAGGATTTCAGGAAAGATTAAAGTCAAAAAGTAGCCTTCATGATCATTCTGGGATTAGCACTCCACCAAAGACGCACAGCCAGGCTGACAGGCACAGAGACACACACTTGCACATACAACCATTAGAAACACACATAGGCAGGATGACTGATGCAGGAACATTCATGCATTCACTTTCATCTCAGGACACATAGACACAAACACACTAACACACAGACAAACTACACTGAAAGGATTGAAACAGCAAGAGCCATGTGTTGGAGAAGTCCTTGAGAGATGGAGAGGAGAAAATGTACCTGTGCTCCCTCCCTGATGCACATCACATCCTCGTACACTTCAGACCAGCACCTCCTTCTACAACACACACACTACCGCACAGACAGCATGTGCCCCACTCTGTGAAAAACACTTATTTCTGCTCCAGTGTACAGAGATCACAGTCAGGAGAGGAGAAATGATGGTACAACAAGGGATGGAGAGGAGAAAAAACATTGGAGGGTCTCTTCCTGTTTCTTCTCAGCAAGTGCAGTTCCATAGAGCTGTCAGAACCAAAGAGCGTCATTTACACACGGGCACACACAAACACACATGAATGCTACAGAGATTTGAAGACAGCCTCATCTTTGAGCTTAAAGGTAATAAAACAGAGTGACAGTAAGAGAGTTAAAGGATTGAGTTTTGTAAGTGAGCTAATGTGGCAGTTAAGACAAACATGAGCAAAGGGAATGTGAGTGGGTGTGGTTGGTGAGATGAGCAGAGACACAGCCATAGATACAGTAACTATGTGAACAGAGCCTGAAGACACATCAAGGTATGAGCAGCCAATCAGCTCACAGGGCTAGAGTCAAGCCAACACAGGTCCCCCACACTAAGAACATATATAAACAAAGACACCTCACACTCATGGTCACTGGCGAACAATTCATCCAGGCTCTTCATTTGTTATCAGTGAGCTGATGGTTGTTGTGAAAGAAGTGATATGACTCATCTGGGCTTTAAACCATGTGTGAGTGGGCTTTTGTTTGTGATATAAAATGTGAGATAAACGGGGCTGTGTACTCACAGTCAGTATAACTCGAGAGTCATTGACACATTGGGCAAATCGGCACATTTGGACATGCCATCTGGCATTGTAAGCTTTCTCACGCAATTTGGCTATGGACCTAACCCCCCCCCCATCATTCCTTCTCAGGATGATTTGTGTAGTACACATACAGTAGCTTATACACGCAAACAGCCTAATTCTGGAGCTTCTTTTATACACGCGCACACACAGGCACACACGCAGACATACATACAAGACTTCACACATTTTCTCAAGCGTGGCTTACACATTCAGTCCGCCACCCAAACACCCACATGCGCACACAGGCACACGTGCAGCCACACGCATGTACGCAAGCTTCGCTGCGTGAGCCACAACCTTGTCCTGTGGACATGTCAGTGCCTGTTGGCTATTAATGGGCAATCACCATGGTAACCAGTGCCATGTCATGAGTAGCAGGTCACCTGGAAGTCTGCCATTTCCCTTTTTTTTCCATGTCTCTTGCAGAGGAGAGGAGCGATTGTAAGGTTTGAAAAAAAGATAAACCAGGTAGGCTCAGAAGCTAGTCTCTAACACTTACAGACTGGAACCTGGCCTCCTTCCAGCTCTCATCTATGTTCCACATATGTGGCTGACAGCAGTCCGTTTGCTCTTTGCTCTCAGCCTTTATCAGCACAATCTAATTCCTCCCCTTTTTAATGTAAATGTGTAAATATACAGAGTGAATTTGCAAGCATATGTTTGAGACTTCATGTGACTGATAGACTATGTGTGTGAGAATCTGTGCGAATGCATCACATTTTCATATTATTGAGTTTCATGAAAATATTTTCATTTCATGTAATTTTCACATTAGAGCTCAATTTGCATTTGAATTAATGTTATTATCCTTCCTCCCTCCCTCCCTCCCTTTACTTCTGTCCTCACTTCTTTGTGGAATTCTTCACTTCTGATTTGTTGTCTCTTATCTTTCCATTTCCTCCTTCAGATTCTTCTCCTTCCACCCCACTGACCACAGACCCTGCATCGTGTCCCCCTCCTCCAACTGCCCTGCCCTGGCCCATGGCAGTGGTCAGTGGAAACGGTGGGAGAGAGGCTGGCAAGTATTGTTGCTTGTGTGGAGCCTGGTTCAACAACCCTCTGATGGCCCAACAGCACTACGAGGGCAAGAAACACCGCAGGAACGCAGCCAGGGCACGCCTCCTGGAGCAGCTAGCAGGCAGTCTGGATGCCACAGAGAGCACAGGTCAGCCTCTTGGACCAAAGCCCAACAAAAGTGGCAAATGAAGGGCAGCAGGGGTGTTATGACTTTGTAAGAGGAAAGATGATAAGTGGGAGATCAGTTGCAAGATCTGAAGCAGTGAGTGAGGACTTATGAAATGTTCATGTGGCTTTCAATGTGATGTGCATATCGCAGATGTTATACTGAGGTAATAAGTCACACTAGTTATTAACCAATAAAATTAGCACCGTCAGCACGAGTTAAGATCACAGCTATCATGCATTTGAACCAAAACATGGGTTCCATACAAATGATGACCTGTTCTGTTCTATCCTTGAGTCATATGTTTTAAGAAATCAGTCAAGAGCTACTTAAGATTGACTACATGCACACTATAAGGACAAAAGTATTGGACCACCCACACATTGTAAAAGCATTGGCATTCGTTTGGAGTTGGTCCCCTGTTCACTGCCTACAACAGCTTCTACTCTTCTGGGAAAGCTTTCTGCAAAACTTTGGAGTGTGTCTGTGGGAATTTTTGCCCATTCATCCAGAAGAGCATTTGTGAGGTCAGACACTGATGTTGGATGAGAGGACCTGGCTCACAATCTCCATTCTAGTCGATTCCATAGGTCAGGGTTGAGGTCAGGGCTCTATGTGAGCCAGTCAAGTTCTGCCACAGCAAACTCTTCCAACTATGCCTTTATGGACCTTGCTTTGTGCACTGGGGCAGTCATGCTGGAACATGAAAGGGCCTTCTCCAAACTGTCCCCACAAAGTGGACACAGAATAGTCCAACATGTCTTGATAAGCTTAAGCATTAAGATTTCCCTTAAATTGAATTAAGGGGCCCAGGGCAACCCCAGAACAGCAGCCCCATACCATTATCCCTCCCCCACCAAACTTTACAGTTGGCACAATGCAGTCAGGCAGCTAACGTTCTTCTGGCATTCACCAAACCCACTCATCCATCAGACTGCCAGACAGAGAAGCATGGTATGTTACCCCACAGAACACGTTTCCACGCTAGAATCCAGTGGCAGCATGCGTCACATCACTACATCCAATGCTTAGTGTTGCGCTAGGTGCTCTAAGGCATGCATGCCGCTGCTTGGCCATGGAAACCCGTCCTATGAAGCTCCTGGTGGACAGTTTTTCTGCTAATGTTAATGTTAGAGGCGGTTTGGATCACTGCCATTATTAAGTCAGCAGCGCACTGGCAACATTTACACACTATGCACCTCAGCACTCAGCAGCACAGTCTGTAACTTTACATGGTCTGTCACTGTGTGGCTGAGTTGCTGTGGTTCCCACGTGGTTCCCACATGTTTCCACTTTGCAGTCATACCACTTCTGTTGCAGTACTGTACTCAAAGTCAGTGAGCTTTTTAAATGAAACACCTGAATTCAATGATTAAGATCAGTACAGTTTTAATTTTTACTGTTACTGTTTGCCCCACTTTTGGTCAGAATATTCTCCTAATAATCTTAATAGATGTAAAATTAAAATAAGATATAAAATATAGGCTGTCCAAAATTGAAGAGATACCCTGGCAGGCCTTTTAGATCACTTTTGCTCAGCCAAGTCAGGGAAAATCACTCAAGTTATATTATGCAAATTTCTCAGTTTGGGCCTGGAGGCTACATGTGTGTTTTAGAAAGCCTATGTTACCAACTTAGGTATGGTTTTGAAATACATTGGTAATTAATTACCATGTGGCATGGGTCTAAAAACAACTGTAGGAGCCAGCATTCTTGGACACTAAGGACAAAGTCTCTCTAACTATTCCATCTTCATGGAAATGTAATATTAAATAATTTCAGTACTCAATGAAGGTCATTGTTTAGGTACTCTGAGATTATCACTGATCCAAAGGAAATTTTTGTCTCTTAGTTACTTACTGTGAAATTTTGACACATCCTTTTAATTCTGTTTGCCACAGTCTTAACATTGTCCATGTCGGTTGTCTGGGGTCACAATCTCTTCATATTACAGCACTGATTTCACGCTTATTAGTGCTAGCATTGCAATGTGTTTAAAAAAAAAAAGGAAAAAAAAACAAAAGACATAAGGCCTGTGTTGGCATGGTGCAAAAAGGACACTTAAGAGATAATGCACTGCACAGTGGAAAAGGTTCACCAGCTGAATTATTCCACATTACAGAGATATGTGCTGAGGGATGAAATACACTGAATGATGCATGAAAGGGTCAAACAGGAGTAAAGTAAAAGAACAAATTTAAGGTTAATCAGACATTGAGTCCAATATTCACATACACCTTTAGGTTTTCTAATTAAATTATAAATAGCACTTGGCACAGAAACTACTTTCCTTTTTTGGATTCCTGTGAGTGATATCATCCCATATCCTCTAACCTTATCCTACTGCAGCATGGAGTCCAACATGCATGCATGAGTACCACCCAACACCTCTAATGCACACATACAAGTGTGACGCATGCTCATACCACACAGCACACAGACTGTGCCAAACATAAATCCACTGAGAAGCCGTAGCCATGCCATTCGCTGCGTGCTCCAGGTGCCATGACACAAACCATCATCTCAAGAAGCCAATCATATTAGAAGCATGAGTCATGTTGCCGCCTACACTGGCTCAGAGGCTTTAAGTGGTGTCATGTTAGATATTGTCCTCCATCTACACACTGTGACCCAGATCCCACAGACTCCAAATTTCATAGTACAGCCACAGAAAACATTTACGAGTGCAAACATATCAAATCCACAAAAAAGTGAATTTTAGCTTCTGTTTAATTAAAGATGCTTGTACTTAGTGAAGAATAATGTTCCACCGCAAAATCTTTTAAATGCCTTCTTTTCAAGGGCAATGAATTGTCAACAATTTCTAAGTGAGCTTGCCACTGACGTGATCTTTCATATGTATCATCAATCATGTGTTTGTTCCAAGGCCTTTCTGGAACACTTTGTTCACCACAATGCAGTGCTATTGTCGGTACTCATTTGTTCTTCAGTTAAAAGCCTTTCCATTGGTGCAAGATTCTCACGTCTGATTGGCTTTTATCACCACTTCAGGTGTGAAGTCACAGGTGTATCAAGTAATCTCAGCGGGAGGGTCGAACGCGAGGTGGCAGCTGAGCTAAGAGAAACACTCAGAGGAGGCAGAGGAAAAATGAGGAAGTCAGTCTTTGCCAAGTGCAGATTCATCTCTGTCCTTTTGTCCCCCTTTTCCCATTGTGGGACCATTTTTTCTTTACATACTTTTTATCTCTTTCCCATCCACTTCCTTCTGCTTTACTGGGTTATTGTTTTGTGTGGAAATTAATTTGTGTGCCTCACAATTGTGTCCGATCCGTCGTCATGTCTCATCTGTCATCCTTATTAGCTTCCACATAAGGCACAGGTGAATTATTTACACTCCAATATTCCCTCTCTCTCCAAACTATGGCTACAGTGCTGTCTCCTGTATTTTCTAGTTTTGTCCTATTGATGATAGTGACCTTTACTTGCATTATCTTATTCGCCCTGTGGCCATGAACAAAACTTATCATAAGACCCCTTGACATTTAAATGGATACAGGTTCTTACTCTTACTGGATATTTCTGGTGTAATTGCACAGACAGGGCACAAGGAAGAATGTGATTTTCCACATCTAGGTGCCAGACAAAACCCTTAGAGATGGATTACAGAGGTGGACAAGGGAGTTGCAGTCTGGGTAGCTACTGACGAGGGATGGGGCCCGGCTGACTCGGCTATGTCTTTACATAAATCACAACAGGGGAAGAAACCCCTTAAGACAGAGCCAGAGCATTGTCTCTCTCTCTGGAGACTCAGAAGAGAATTAGAAGCAGTGAGATAAGCGTCTAGGAATGGAGAGTGTGTCTGCGTATGTGTGTATGAGGACCCAAGAGTGGGTGAAGTACTAAAGCAGAGAGAAAATTGTGTGCAACTGATGACTGTGCCAGAGTTTGTGAGACAGAGCTGACCTCTTCTCCCATGTCCTGTGACACAGTCACACATCAAACTTGAATACAGGCACACATATACGTATAGTGTAAGAAGGTCTGTGCACCTAACTAAACAGTAAATTTACTGAAAACTGGTATCTAATTTTAGGCTTGTTTATGTATTCTTCGAGTATATATTTTCTGATTAATGTAAAAAAAATGGCCAAATGGTTTTATTTAACATAAAACAATGGTTCAAATATATGTGTTATGTGAAAAGGTGACTCACAATGAAGAGCATAAAGATTATTAATTCTCAGTTCTGTGGTACATTTTAGTATTTTTCCGCTCATTGTTGTAGTTTAACACAGCTGGAGTGCATTTGTTCAGTCTCACCTTGCTCATCAGTATCATTTCCGGCAGCAGCAAGCAGCTGTTCTCACCAGTGATAAACCAACTACCTGTCCCACAATACATCACACAAAGTAAGCAGCTCCCTGGTGCATGTGGTGGAGCATTTAGCAGTTAAAGAGCTGTATACTTCCCTCAGGAGTTATTACAAACGAAAAATTGAGGCAACTGACTGAATAGAAAAAACAAATACAGTGAATTACTGGACTTACACTTATGAAATTATCAGAAACATGCCTTTAAATCAATGCTACTGCTGTATTATTGTCAGTAGAGGTGTAAAAGAATAGCTTTTTACTAAATTGTCGGCTTGTTTCCATCTCATTTGTCCCTTTCTAATTAATTATTACAGTTTCAACATTAATTAAATGAGCAGTTTTGTATATTTAGTTAAAACTTCTACTTGAATTTTATATTTTCTCAAGTTTCATTGAAAAATTCTAACATCAATCCCAAAATCCAAGAACTTCATTTTAATAAAGAATCTGGTAATCTTGTTAAAAGCAATAAGATAGTTTCCTGTGCTGGGTAGTTTTTTTCTTTGTCTGAAACAGATGGTCCCTCCAATTACTGTCACACTGGCTGCAAAATAATTAGTCTCTCTCTCTAAATCCTTCAAAGTTTGCTGGTGAAATTCCACTTGGATTTAATCTGACTCTCACCCAATGCTCAACCTCTCTCTGCTATAGTATTTGTGATATATTCCTTTGAGAAGCTCTGTCAAGTATTTGCTGCAGACTGTTAGTTTTGATTGCATCTCAATGGGCTTCTTTTTGGATTCAGTTCATTTTTAATCTTGCAAAGCGCATGGTAAACTACAGCACAAAGACTCTGGGGTAATAAGAGCTCATAAACTAATATCTTACCAGCACCATGAATAAAATTACACATGAATACCTTACAGTAAGTGGAAATTAGAGGAAACTCTACCTTGAATTATCCACATAAAACTTAAAGCTTAGTGGTTGTACTTTGAGCTTAAGGCCCATTTTCACCCTCTGTGTTTTCAAACCATCCCACCGCTCACCCTAAGCGTTCACAAAACACTAGATTTCACAAGTGCCAGTGCTGACCACTACTTGAAATCCCTTTGAGTGTCATAAATAAAAAGGGCTGCAGTAAGAGCTTGGAAGAGCATCTTATTGGAGCGAGCCACAAATATGCTCCAAATCGGTCATTTTTGTTGTTTGAACTGAGGCAAAATGAAAAGGCTAAAAGCTAAAATTCATCAGACACTGAAATGGCAGGAGGATGTTAAATTTCTCTGCAACAACTCTTGAAACAAACACAATTTCCCCAAATTTGTACGCACAAAAATGTAGCTCATTACTTTTTTGACATCCATTTAGGCATCTCCATACCAGGGGTGCCAGCAATGCCAGAAGGCTTCGTACATTAAACGACAGCCACAAACAGCTCCACACCCACTGCCTTAGCTCTTCTCACCCCCTCTTTTCTTTCTTCTTGGCATATCTTCTTGTGTTATTAACAAGGCTTAGAACTCCCTCACAAATACGGCTCGTGCTCACAAAAAACCTGCATTCACAACCCTGAGCTGCATGCTGTCACTGGCGTTGCACACACACTTTCCCTGCATGTAATTAACAAGGATTAGGTCACAGTGTGGTCTTATGCCAGAACTGCTATATTAACTAAAAAATACTGTCTGTGCATGTGTGTATGGTTATGTGTGTATTTACGAATGGCTGGCACTGACATAAACTGCAGTGTATTGTAGATCGGAGCTACGCAGCCAGGCAGTGTGGAGGTGACATCAGTCAGACTAAAAGCAAGGAAGCTGCATTTGTCTGTGCGCGCATACACATGCACATATAACACACTTACTCGTGTACAGAAGAATGGCCTCTTTATGTAATCCTTGCAGCAGTATAGAATTACTGGGAAGAGAAAGGAAAATTATCTCTTCTCCAATTAATAGCCCTTTCATTTAGAGAGAACAGAAGTAATGACATTTTGGCAGCAGAAGATGTACCATCTCTCTTTTTCCTCTCTTTCACACACACGGAATTAGTTATTAGCTCCTAATAGATGCAAAAATATCAACATTTAAGCCAAGACAGCAGTTACTCCAGGCAACTAATTCAGTCATGGCTTTCTTGTAAATGACTGCTTGTCCTTAATCACCCCTGAAAGAGACCAAGCGGCTCTTGAGGCAACAGGGACTAGATATGCCACATTATGCAGCCCTCCACATTATGACCTCCCAGTTCTTCTAACTATATTACAACTTTATCTCCCAATCTACTTCACCAATTACCGCCACTGAAGGTCAAAAGGTGATGGAATACTAAGACAAGCCATAAATCTCAAGGACGGTAATGACAGCGGAGAAAAGGGCATGCACACACAAGCGAGCACACCCCATTTTTAGTTGCACCACACACCAAGAAGTACACACTCATTGTCAAAAAAGAGAAATTTCAAAAAAGAACAGAGGGGGAGGGAGTGCATGGATGAGCTGAAAGGGAAAGGCTTCAAGCAATTAATTTTTGACTTGTTTCGTCACACAACCCCGAAGTGTCAAGGCTGATCATTTCAGATGTGAGTAAAGTTCTGCCGTGATGGCTCTGCAGTGTGCAAAATGTGAGAAAACAAAAATAGCTCTTATTGTATCGCTGACAGTAGAAACACAGCCAATTATATCATGTTGCTGATTACCCTACCCTTATCCACAGAGAGAGCATTACCTCTGCCTCCATTCATGAAAAAGAAGGAAGATCTTAAAATTGCTGCTGTAGTTACCACAGGACATGTTTTGGGGGTTTATACACATCATTTTTGTGGTCATTAAGCCCCAACATGCATTTTACATCAATGCTGCAGTGTAATAAATCATTATCTTTCCCTCATCTTTTTAAACATCTTAATATTCTCCGGATATTTCCTTTCTTTCCACTCATTTCTTCTAGCTAATCCCCACCTCCCCACCACCAAATCTGTGTCACCCCACCCCATCAGTATCTAAAACCTCATCTATTTTTGGGTGTTCATCGCGACCACCTGCAAACCCTCTAATTAGTTAACATCTGTGTCTGAGCTGCACCATCTCAAGCTTGCATTCACCACCACAATAAAACTGTGCATGCACACAAAGTTGACATGCACACATCCCACTGTGCTGTTCATTTCTCATTCCTAGAGTACTAATTCTTCTGTCGAACTCTGTTTTCAAGTGCAAGTTTTAAAAAGGAACTCTCACACACATACACAGCACTAGAAAGAAGGGGGCACTGATCCAAGAATCTAAAAATGTAACTGGTTTTCTCCTAATGGTTAGTCTAATCAAATCTCTTTCCAGATGCACCCTAATTAGGAAAATTACCCATCACTACTGAGTGTAAAAATAAGACTGTTACTTAGTGTCAGTTCATATTTTTATTGTTGCTCAAGCTGGCCTCACTGCTACTTGCTGGTTATCCAAATAATGATGATGATGGCAGCTTTTAGGGATTATTGTAAACCATACTTATAGAGTGTGACTTACAGTAACTAATGTGGTAATGTGTTTATGTCTCTGTAGGGCTGCGAAGTAGTTACTCTTGCAATGTTTGCAGCGTGGTTCTCAACTCCATTGAGCAGTACCATGCACACCTCCAGGGCTCCAAGCACCAAAACAAGTGAGTACAATAACTTAGTCTGTGTGTATGTATGGATGGTTAATCAAATCCATTTAAAGAGAAATGGTGTTTAGTTTTTCAAAACAATCTTACTTCATGTAGCACACAATTAGTGGGGTGAACAGAAGCTGTGAACTTCTCTCCCTCATGGCCTCTTCTATTAACACTTTTCATGCGTTTCAAAACAGCCATACCTTGAATACTTGAAAAGACTTGTTGAAATTGACATTGTGTAATTACTTGCAAAGTTTTAACTTGTAAATGCTTTCAAGTGCAGAATATTTTGTCAATTTCCAAACTTTGGAGCAGAAATAAACATTTTTGCAATGGTCTGGCCTCTAATATCCCCCCGTTGTGACAACTGTATGGGAACTCAACCCCTGAAATTGCATTATGGGTTAAAGTTACACATTATTAGGGGTGTGGCCAGTCTGCATGACAGGTGAGTGCTGTTCAGTTAGTGCAGTTTGTTTAATGTCAGTGTTTCACTTTTTAAAGTTAGCTGTAGCTAGCATAGGCTGACAGCTCTCCAGGTGTATCCTACTATGCAAATATATTCACATCAAGCTTAAAAAAACCAAAACAAATACGAATGCTTTAGGACAGTAGCCTACAAACCAGGGGGTCATATAACCTGCTGTCTACATCCATCTCAATATACAGTCTATGCTTGAAACAAAGGGAGAAAATAAAATAATGTCAGTTTTAATAGCTTATTTGTGAACGTCATTGCTTAAAAACAAATGGAAAAATTACTCTTGCTTGCACTAATTAAACAGTATTGGCTCTGTCCTATTTCTTTCACTTTACCATGCTGTATGGAAAAGAGTGAGAGTTGGACTCCTGTTTGTTGACATCACAAAACATATTGTACAATAGTTCACATGACAGGAAAAAAGATATAAAAAATGTTGCTGAACAAACAATGGCACAGGGTAAAGGTTGATGACTGCAGTATATACGGTATTTGTCAAATAAGTAGTGGTTTGTAAATGCAAACATACAGTAAGCTGTTTAAGAGAATTCGGACCATACAACCGTAAGAATGTGGAGTTATAGAATATAAACACATTACTATTTCACAGTGAGGTTTGGGTCATTGTCATTGCTGATTTTTGGAAATCACAGCAATCACAGTCAGTGTGTGGGAAACTGTATCCACCAGAATGATAAGGCTGTGATATGGAACTGTTACATTTCATGCATTTACCATGAGTTAGCTGTGAGCATGGTTATAGGCATTCTAGTGGTGTGTGTCTGTGTGCACATATGCATCTCTCCCTATTTAAAGGACTGTAATGGAAATTAAGTCTGTTATGAATGGAATATTTGTCAGATAAAAGCGTGCTTGAGGATATAATATTGTTAGTGTGACTTTCTGCTGTTTTCTTTCCCTTTTTGTCTTTTTTTAGAAATTTGAGACGGCTCATTTTTTTTGTATTTAACCACCCTAGAGCGTAAGTTGTCTGAGCTGCACACCCCAAACTTCTACAAACAAGTTAACTCTTAGAGACTGGTGGGTGTTGTGAGAAATAACAAGGATGAGAAAAGCAGTGAGGGGAAAGAAACAACAAAAACAAAAAATAAAGATTTTCTTTGAGCCATGAAAAAATTGTTTATATTTAGCTGTAACTATAAAGAGTAGAAAATGTACTGTTTGCTTATCATGAGAAACACCATGCATGCTCCGTGAACTACATAGACAAAGCAGTATTGGGAAATTTTACAGTAATTGTCATATTTTTCACCTCCCTGCACAGCACTTTGTTTGACTCATTCACCACCATCACCACCATCCATATTATTAATTTCAGAGTTATTGTTATTAAAGTAGCCAAAGGGGTGACTTCTAGCTAATAGGGTCATTATTTTATACTATAAATACAACAGAGATGTTTAATTTATTTAAACATCGTAGGTAGGATGTAATCAATCAGATAAAATAATACACATAATTTGACATGAGGTGTAAATGGTTTAATTGTTTGATGAACAATTTTACATTCACCAGCCACTTCAGTACACCTTGCTAGCTCTGAGTTGGACCCACTTTTGCCTCCAGAACTGTCTTAATTCTGAATGGTATAGATCAAACAAGGTGCTAGAAACATTCCTCGGAGATTTTGGTCAATATTTACATGATTGCTTCACACAGTTGCTGCAGATTTAAATGTTGTGAAACTCCTGTTCCACCACATCCCAAAAGTGCTCTGCTTGATTGAGATCTGGTGATTGTGTAAGTCATTCATGTACAGTGAAGTCACTGATATGTACAACAAACCAGTTCGAGATGATGTGAGCTTTGTGACATGACACATTATCCTGCTGGAAGCAGCCATCAGACGATAAGTACAGTGTAGTCAAGGGATGGGCAAGGTCAGCAACAATACTCAGGTAGGCTGTGGCATTCAAACAATGCTTAGTTGGTACTAAGGGGCCCAAAGTGTGCCAAGAAAATATCCCCAATATCATTACACTGCAAGCACCAGCCTGAACAAGGCAAGCTGGGTCTTTCATGTTATTTACGCCTAATTCTGACCCTACCATCTTACCACAGCAAAAATGGAGACTCATCAGACCAGGCAACATTTTTCCAAAATGGGTGAACCAGGGCAAATTGTAGGCTCGGTTTCCTGTTTTTACCTGAAAGGAGTGGCACTTTGAGTGGTCTTCTGCTGCTGTGGCCATCTACATTCAGAGATCCTCTTCTGCATATCTTGGTTTTAACAAGTGGTTATTTGAGGTGATGTTGCCTTCCTATCAGCTCTAAACAGTCTGGCCATGTTTCTCTAATGTCTGGTATCAACAATGCAACTGCTATTCATTGCCATGTTCAAAGTCACTTTAATCACCTTTCTTCCCCATTCAGACAATCAGTTTGAACTACAGCAGGTGATCTCCACCATGTTTGCATGTCTAAATGCACTGAGTTGCTGTTGTGTGATTGAGTAGATATCTGCATTAACAAGCAGCTGAACAGGTATGCCTAATGAGGTGGCCAGAGAGTGAGGCTGTTAATTTCAACCTGTTCTCCACAAGG
This sequence comes from Etroplus canarensis, assembly GCA_015106775.1. Taxonomy (NCBI): domain Eukaryota; kingdom Metazoa; phylum Chordata; class Actinopteri; order Cichliformes; family Cichlidae; genus Etroplus; species Etroplus canarensis. Next base: position 19,968 of record VUQH01069113.1, read on the forward strand.
TCACTGAGGAGACATCAAGGATTAGGTTTAGGGTTGGGTTGTTGTATAGCCATATCCAGTAAATTAAACAGGTACATTTTCAGAAACTAGAACATGTTACATTTCAAAGGAAGTCTCATACATTTTAGTAGTTTTTCATACAGTTTTTCTTATTTTTCACTTCGATTTGTTCAATAAAAACAGTGGATGTTAACTAACCCATCACCTGGTGGATGTTAAGATGTTAACATTAAGAAGCAATGTAAAGCTACAGGAGAGGTGCAGGCAATGTTAAACCTTATATTTTTTCTTACCCACAGAGCTATATGCCCCTCACAAAACCTTTTGTGTGATTTGGTGATTTGCAAAGATACTGCAGCAGCTCACATTACTACAAAAAGTACATGATGTACTATAACCAGAAGCTAGTGCAATGTGAAAGATAGAATTAGCACAGTTAGGTACAGTTTTATAGTAAGTTCTCAGTGAACTTTCATAACAAGTTCTGGTAATTCATCATGAGTGACTACACTGTTATATTTCAAAGAGATGTTACTGAGTTGTAGGAAAAAATATTTTGTCATATTTCATGGTGAGACTAAAGGTCACAGATGTGATTCCAGAAGTCACTGCTCATTTACTTCAACATGCCACTAAGCAAGGTAACTTGCTCTAGTCAGCCTTGATCAGAACATTAGCTAAACTCCAGAAATGTGCAATTGTTGAGTTGTGTAATATCTCTGCTCAGAGACAGTAAATCATAGGGAAGTGGTGGCTCGTAACTCTCTCCTGTCAGTTTATACTATTCCAAAGCAGAGAAGCGGGCAGACACACTGAAAGAGTTGTGCTTATGAGAGAGAATGAGAGAGCAAGCAAGACTGATAGGCACAAGAGAGACAGCACGCACCACAGACACAGAGAGACAGATGGGATGAGAGATGCAAACAGACACATCATGTCTGAAACAGAGGCAACAGAAATAAAAGGGGTATAGAAGAGATGACAAAAGGTTGAGAAAAAAACTGATAAGAACAGACAGAAATGGAGAAGTGTAGTAAGACAGACAGAAAGATGCAAAGTAAAACAAAATCCCAATAGAGTAAATCTCCTTAAACTCAACTGACAGGTGGGACCAGAGATGTGTAGGGCAAATATGGAGGGGACAATGAGATGAACCCACCATTGCTAACAGTTGGGAGGCTTTACTGCTTAAGATGGAGAGGATGGGCTGACAGAACATGGACAGATGAGGGACTGAGGGAGAGTTTTACATGGGAACCACTGAAAGGTCACTGAATAGAAGTAAAGGAAGTCCCTCACCCACTTTATCTGACAGGCTTATAGGGAGTACAATGAGGTTGGTAGACAGTACAGAACTGGTCTTAAGTCATTTTTCAGAGCAGTGACATTTACTCGGGATTGCTCAAAAAAGGAGAAGATACAGTTTATATCCCAATGAGTGTTTACGCTTAACAGGATTTATGTTGTGGTATATTGGAGACAGGATAACACACTGTGACATTTAGGGCCCATTGTGGATTTCTGTGACTAGTGGTGTATTTAGCTTGTAGGTTAATGTGTGTGTTTGTAGTATGATAGCAGAATAGCAACTGTTTGAATAGGTATAATTCAGACATATTGGAAACTGGCATTTTCTGTTTTTATTGTAAAGCACTACAGATTATGGGTATTTATCATAAGCAGGATCCAAAAGATCACAGACATACAATGTGTATGAAGTATGAAAAAGTCCATAAAAGGGCCCTTAAAGCACAAGAAATTTTAAAGTATGACAGCCCTGAACCCTCACAGCCTCATTACATGCACTTGCTGAATTCTGAAGTCTATCAGAGTGAAAACTGGTACTGTAAAAAGAGTCCTGCCAGCTCTGTTGCACTGCTGTTATCGATCCTCTGGGAAACAGAGAACAAGACCAAAGGTTCCACCTCATCAGCCTCACTTCCTCTGCCGTCACCCAGTCACTAAGATGAAACACAATAAGGCTGCACAAATGTGTGCACGAAACCACTAATTCTCCAATATTCCTAACCATCCCTACGTCAATATGAATTACATTTTACCCTTTGCTAGAAAGTGTAGCATAGAGGTATGATCTGATAGAAAATAATGCTGTTTGAAACTTTATTGCTCTAAAAAACATTTCAAATTTGTTTCCCTGCTACTTAAGTGTACAAATACTTCTGTGCACACACAGGCTGCAGCACAAATAAAAGTCTAGACGACTTCTGAGGCATTGCAAGTTTAGAGTGCTTTAGAGTTGGTTTAGTTGTCTGGCTTGGCACATGGCCTGAGTACAGATATTTTTACCTAGTCTGTTTCCTTTAAGAACAAGCTCTCCAGCTGAAATGTATTTTATATTGTTTGTGTATGTATAGAAATGTGAGATAACATAAGGAAGCTACTACGATTGATCCTTTCGTATCGTTGAGTTGTTTAGAGGATGGACAAGACTTTGGCAAACTTATGTGCATTCTCCACCCTCAGTTTAAATCAGAGTGTGTGTATGTGTGTTCACACTCAGGATGAGCTTTGGCTTGTGTAAGGAGCTTTCTGGGGGAGACGAAAAGCACGGCTGACAGCGGCAGGGGATTAACGCTCACCGAAGAAACATCCATGAAAAATGCGTGTGTGTGTGTGTGTGTGTGTGTGTGTGTGTGTGTATGTATTTATGTGGGTTCATGTACGAGTGTGTGATGTTTGGCATTAGGAATGTGTCACCATAAAACAACAACAGATTTCTGTATTTTTTAAACAGCTGGATGCACATATCTGCCAGCTCTGCTTATCAGTACTGTGCATCTGTTTCGTACACAGTCAGCTGCAGGTCATTTGAAATTGCTGCAGACTCCAAACAGTTGCTCCAGACTGGCTGTTGTAATTGGACCTGTACAGGGAAATAACAGCAGAGATATAACTCAATAAACTTGGTGGAACTATTTCATCGTTTGCAGTACATTGCAATTAAGTCAATGCACTTAAGTGACCAGCAGATAGAGACACAAGCAGGCAGTAAACAGAACTGAAGGAGGCAGATGAACATTAAAACCCTGTTCTGGTTTCTAACTCGAGAACTGTGTGCTAATGGCAGAGTAGAAAAGTGAAAATTAGAGAAGGAACATAAGGCCATGATCCAACAAGAGCTGAACTGTTGTTTCCAGCCCTACTACTGTGTAAAAATCTGGGAAGTTTTCGGATGATGGGAGGCAGTTCCCAGAGGAGACTGTAAGCCTGCACTCATAGAGTGGGTAATTTGAGATCAAGCTTTGAAAGTTCTATGCAAGTCTGTATCCAAAATATCAAAATTCCTTTTAATTGTTATCATGCAACACAAGGTTGTCTAATTAAATTATTAAATTTATACTTAAATTGTTGAAATAAGGCAGCGTTTTTGTTGTGAAGTTTGCAGGAGGAATTAATTACTCTCCCAGCCTATGGAAAGTAATTGCTCTAAAATCTGGAGGTACAACAGTTTCATCGGTATTGCTTTCCAGACAACAGCAGGGTGAACAGGCTATAGCTGGGGTGAGTAGCAGTGAAGAAGCTGTAGCAAGTAACCTTTGACCTTTGTCCAATTTAGATGTGCCAGTGGATGCAGCAACTACTTCTTCTTTTGGCTGCTCCCATTAGGGGTCGCCACAGTGGATCATCTTATGAATCCGCATATTGGATTTGGCAAAGATTTTACGCCAGATGCCCTTCCTAATGCAACCCTCCCCATTTATCCGGGCTTAGGTCCGGCACTAGGAGCACACTTGCTTGTGGGCCCCTGTGGCTGGGTGGATGCAACAACTACTTTATGAAAAGTTGTGTTATCTTTTTTTTTTTTTATTTGATATCTCCTTTTATTAGTTGTGTAGTTTTGTTTCAACTTAGGTCAGCAACAACACAAGAAGTTCAATAATAAGGACCAGATAACTGTTCTGATTTAGGCTAAATCACTCACTGCTCTCTCTTTCTGAAGTCTGAGAACTGCACGTAGTTGTGCGTCACACAGCTCTTCCAATTTCAACAAACACAGTGTACAGTGTTGCTGGTGGACAGCACTCCATTAACAACCCCGCAACTCAGAGTCTAACACTTTTCTGGTGGAAATGGAGCTTCACAATCAAATGTCTATTTCTTAAAAATATTTGATTATGTAATTGAGTTTAGAATATTCATTGACAGCCCTACTGGGTTTGTAAAACATTTATTGGTAAGCTGATTGATCAGTCAGGCTCTAATAGATGATTCCTTCTGGCTAGTTTAACACTGTTCCCATTGTTCATATTCAGTGGTTTGTACTAGCAAAATTGATGTTAGAAAACTCATAGTTAACACACAAATAATTCTAAAGGCTATTTTGGCTATTATGCAAGCACTTTCAGAAGGGCAAGTTGGCACAGTGGTGAAGTGGTTAACACTGTTGCCTCACAGCAAGACGGTTCCTGATTCAAACCCACCAGCTGGCTGGGGTTCTTCATGTTCTCCCTTTGCCTGCATGGGTTCTCTCCAGCTTCCTCCCACAGTCCAAAGACATGCATGCTAGATTATCTGGTAATTCCAAACTGACCATAGGTGTGAGGGTGAATTGTTGTCTTTCTCTCTGTGTTAGCCCTGCGGGATACACCCTAAAACAGGACAGACAACCCAGCCTCTCAATGACAGTTTGGATAGGCTCCAGCCCCCTGTAACCCTGAAATGAATAAATGGTTAGGAAAATGGATGGATGGCTGCACTTCCAACAAATTTACAGTATACTGTAAACTAGATTAGATAGGTTTCTGTCATGTATAAATACAATGCAATAAAAAATAGACAAAGCAAACAGCATAAAAGGAAAGAACACTAATTAGCTACTTGGAACCCACAAGAGGAAACAGTACACTCCATTTGATGTGACCTGTCAGCATTGTTATACTGCTTACTGGTTCTCTGACCAATGACACTGCCTGAGCTTTAACTACCCATATAATATTGTTCATGTTCACATCACCCACTAGGATTGCATGGCCTTTGCTCTCTGGGTGCTTCATTTTTATACATTTCTGAACTCTGGCCTGCTTTTATGTGTGTTTATGTGAACTGTGTGTACTTTTGTATGATGATGTTGATGCTGCCGCAGGCCCCAGGGGTATGATGGTGAGGCCTGGGACAATCCATTTAGCCTGCTCACCCTGGTAATTATTCAGCATCAGCATCAGAAAACACATACACACAAACCACAGAACAGACTAATGTACATTTAAAAGGGAATGGCTCAGAGAGAGGGTGACAATGACTGTTGGATATTACAGTGCTTAGTGTAAGGTAACTCAGAATGCAAATGGTTGAGCTATCGACCTGCTAATAGGCCAGGCTTGCTACATGCATGTGTGTGCATAGTCTGTTTATGTGTGTGTGTGTGCACCCTCTCTGGTAAAAGGTTAATTCAGGCGTCATTGGTTAGCTCTCATCTCTCATTGCTCCTCTGTCACACACACACACACACACACACACGCGCGCACACACACAGGCTCATGCCTTGGGCTCTCTTCATCTACCCTGAAGGCATTTGTCCTTGTCTTCCCTCACACCTTCCACCCTAAAATCACACAAACAGGCAGTCTTTGTACCCACACACACACACACACACACACACACACACACACACACACACACACACACACACACACACACACACACATACCCCGCCCTGAGCGTTGCTATCCGTTAAGCTATTAAGGAGAGGGTGGAAAGCGTGAGTGTTATTTATTTTTAATTGTTTTTCAGGTTGTTCATGTGTATTGGGGGATGGGTTTGGCTGGATCATGCCTGAACCATGACTCACATCTCTGCTCCCTTAGCAACTGCAACTGCTGCACTGTATACCTGACACACAAACACCCAGAGCATGCCAAGGTGACCTTCACATCCTCACAAACACCTCCCTTGGACACAGAGGCACATGCACTCTCTCTGCCCTCTCTCACACATTCTCATCCTCATATATCTTACATCCCACATGTGTGGCCCTGGGACAGACTATTGGATTAGTCTATTAACAACCCCATTCACTCACAGACCATGACCTTTACTTGTACCCCTTCGCCTATCTCACCTTCCACTATCTTCGTTCTTTCCTTGGCTCTGTCGTCTGTCCTGCCCTCGTCCAACTATTTCTCACCATGCACCTCCTTGCTCAGCCACTGGCCTCATTCCGATTGTTAATTGCACAATGTATGTACTACTAAAAGTATGCAGGGCAAGTCCAAAAGTCCAAAATGCTTTATTGATGGGTGTTTAATTTAGTCAAGTATAATGGATGTTTTTGGTGAGTAACTGCTGCAAGCAAAAATGCATGTAAATTTTTCAAATAAGGAAAGACAGATTGATTGCCTTTGCTGTTTTCTGCAGATTGTTAAATTTACTATGCCACAAGCAC
>VUQH01069114.1:0-16274 GCA_015106775.1 Etroplus canarensis
AAAGCTGTTGATTTACTGGTCAATCTATGTTCCTATCCTCACCTTTGACCATAAGCTCTAGGTATTGACCAAAAAGAATGAGACTGCAGATACAAGCAGTAAAAATGAGCTTCTTCTGATGGGTGTCTGGGCTCAGGCTTAGAGATAGGATGAGAAGCCTGGTTATTCAGGAGTACCTTGGAGCAGAGCCACTACTCCTCCACATTGAAAGGAGCCAGTTGAGGTGGTTCGGTCAACTGACTAAGATGCCTCCTTTCACGTCTCCTAGGTGAGGCATTTTCGGACATGTCCTACTGGGAGGAGGCCTCAGGGCAGATCCAGGACACATGGGCTTCCGAACACCTTGGTTTCCCCCCCGGAAGAGCGGGAGGTGGTGTCCGGTAAGAGGGAGGACAGGGCATCTCTGTTTAGACTGCTGTCCCAACAATCTGGACCCGGATAAGTGGCAGAAAATGAATGGATAGTAAATGAATGATAAAATATAACAAATACCACTACTTCCATAAAACAATGGAACGCTTTTATGATGAATGTATCATCATAGAACAATGACACACTGTCCTTCACAATCATGAGATATAAATCCAACATCCTTCAAGTGGGCCACAAATGCACTGCAGGTTAGCCAGAACAAGTCATTTGAAAAAAATAGTACAAAAAAGGTCATATCTGCTTTTATAAAAGGAATAGAAATATGGATAAAGCTTTGTGATTTATTCTTTATTTTCTCAAAACACCAAGAAGGCAACATTTCATCTAAAGTGTGATTCATGGTAGAGCATTTGGAACCATTCACGTAGGTATTTGGTTACGCAGACTGAAGGATTCAACCTGCTAGTGTGTGGTCCTCCAAAATAAACAATAGTTTGCCGCCTGATGGGGATGATGCAACGTGTAGGTCAAATGTGGAAAGGCTGAAAAGTGGGCTTAAACGAGAAAAAGTAAAACAGCTAAGTGCACCACAAATGGCAGAAGTGTGAAAAAACGTCAGTGATCAAAAAACACAGACTGTGGCTGCAGGGGACATTTTTCATTGTTCTTAAAACTTCAGTTCAACTCTTTTCATGTTATAACATTGTCTCCCTGGATGTCTGAAGAACAAAAAACAGCAAGGCAAGAGTTGCATATTCCAAATGTTCCATATATTTTTGACATTGCGCCCTAGTGATGGTAAACAGCTACAACAAGTAGACAACTATCAAAGTTACGCATAAGGTGTATGAATGACCAATGTGCAACCATACTGTTCCCTTTAGGCTCATGATTGGAGTTGCAATTCAAGGTTTGAGATTACCAGAATTTGAAACGCTCCATGGAGGTGTTAACCCTTTCATGAATGGTGGTCACTACACTGGACAGCTATTCAAAAGAGATTTTCTTTAATACGCAAGTATTTTGCTGCTACAGTGGCATATTAGCCAACACTTCAACATACCAAGGTCATGTTTGACTTCAGTCTTTGAACTCATCTAAAATGATTTTGCAAAAGTTTAAGAGCATTAAAAATATGTTATTATATAGTTTTTGAAAACTTTGCAAATTTCCCTTGAATTGTTCTTTTCATGCCTACAGGGTAATAAACAGTTACAGAAAAAATTTTGACTAAAGACGCCATAATTCATGCACGAAATGGTTACGTTTGGGAATGGCTGGGTTAGACATTTTGGGGTTTTCTTCCTTTTTATTCATCTTTAATCTGTATCTGGTATCTGATGCTAATACCGACTGCTGGTATCAGCCAAACAAATGCTTTACTTAGTGACCTACCTTATTCACTGTTACAATGCACATTAGCAGGTCATTTAACTCCTCAAAATGTTTTGTGTGCAGTTGACTGATAGACAAAACTTTGCTTGTACTCAGCAGCTCCCAGGTGTGATTCAGTGTAACCATGAGGAAAGCTGTGACTGAAAAAGACCATTCAGTTCAGTAAACTTAGCCTGGATAAATGAAGGTTAAAGTAAGTAATAGCTACAGTGGCTGTGAGCAGTGGGATCCCAGCGGAGACTGCCCTGAGGTCAGACTCTGAAAATGTACTCTGGATTATGAATGAGAGGATGTGGGGAAGTATTCCCGTGCAGGACTGTGCGGAAAGAGGTACTTAATGAATATTAAATTTGTCTATGAAAAGTCTCACCTGTTCTTTTGGCTTTATATCAGGACATTTAAAATAAGGGACACATAAATGGGTATGGGTAAGGTGATGCAGCTGTATCTTGATACATGCAATTATTCGTAAATAGATGAAAGAAAAATTAGCAGATCAACCGTTCAAGCCAATTAACTCAATGCCTTAGATTCAAATTACAGCAGAATACAGATTGGAAGATGAAGTAAATCCCAGACAGCACAGTTTGTACTCTAAGGACCGGAGTAATAATATATGTCCTTCTTTTAGCTGCTCCAATTAGGGGTCGCCACAGCAGATCATCTGACTCCATCTCACCTTATCATCTGCATCCTCTTCCTTCACACCAACCCTCTGCATGTCCTCCTTCACTACATTCATGAACCTTCTCTGTGGTCTTCCCCTTTTCCTCCTGCCTGAAAGCTCCATCTTCAACATCTTTTGCCCAATATATCCACTATCCCTCCTTTGAAAGTACCCAAACCATTTCAGCCTTCCCTCTCTGACTCTCCAAACTTCTCAATCTGTGCACCCCCTCTGATGTCCCTCATTTCTAATACTGTCCATCCTGGTCACTCCCAGCATAAACTGGAGTGATAATATATGGACTACTTGTATTATTAAAAGAAAAGAACAATAGTTCATAGTGTGATAATTTTCCTGTGCCTGGTTTTACGTATTAACCAGGCTTTAACCATTTAAACACCACAGCTAATTAGGATATTGTTAGCAGGGTTCCCTGCCTCAAAATGCGCCTGGGGTGGGGGAGTTGACATATCGTACTTATGCTTGATCAGCATATGAGTCTGCATTAACTTGTGATCCACTGTGGTGGTATATAGAGAAAAAAATTGCAAAAAGAAAAAAGATGCATAACTGTCACAAAACTTATGAATCTAATTTTAACTGCATTGTCCATTGTGGATTGCTTTACACTATTCCAATTAATTGTATAAAGCTTAAACTCACCCTTAAAAGTCCTAATTGATCAGATGTCCTTAAATTCAGGTAAAGACAGTTCTGCCACTAACAGGCAGAAAGACATGCATGATCCAGATTTCTTGGCTCTGCCACCAATACTGCTTTATATACCTTCATGTGATGCAATGAATAATGAACACAGGCTCTTGAACATATTTCACCAATACAACTGTAACTCCCACCAGGTGCCCCCTCCCACATTATTAATACTATGTCCACTAAAAGACCAGGGATAAGGTCAATGAAGGTGGTATAATGATTCTAGTGAATTTATCCTGTTTATACAGTGACAGAAAATGTGTCAAAGATTACTAGCCATCATGCTATACCATCTATAAGGTGTCTGGACAAAATTATATACAAGTGAAGAAATGAAGAATAAAACCTTCAGAAATAAGATCCAAAAGCAGACCCTCAGCCACTGAGTCCTGTTCCCAACAACATGTAGCCAGTCTGTGGTAAACAAACATACTGAGAAAACTTGGCGGTGTTACAGAGGCAAAATGGGTTCGCTCACTTGGTTTAGAAAAGAAAACTCATTAATGAGGAGCCATGAGTGTTTACTCCACATAAATATAAACGTTCAAAGAAAAAAATAGGGAAAAAAAAGGAGACACAAGTCATTAACAGAGAACAGAAGAAAGTGAAAGCACAAGGACAGAATATAAATGTTGTTAAAACCTACCTTGACCTCAATGAAGTCTGGCTGGCCCAAAGCAATGAGCTCTGAGTAGGCCTGCATCTCCTCCACATTCCAGGCCTTCACCAGTGTCAGTCTGTACACCGTCCTCTGTCTCTGGAGGGACAAACAGGTTTGGGGGTGATGTTAGGGCTCTAAAAGTGTGGGAATATTTATGATATTCAACAAATAGCTGCCATGTGTACCAATCCATTAGTTCACATACTAGTGGTGAACTTATAACACCTAATGAAAGTAGTGTTTAAGTCTTGGTACTGTTCAACAGATTCTGAAGAAACACATCTGTGACACTTTTGTACAGCTCTTACATGACAACTTCTATTCAAGGAAAAAATCATAATCTTTTGAACTGAAGTAACAGTTTCTTGGCCACAGCTAAAAAACAGACTAATGAAATATCATTACTTTTGAAATGAATCCTTGTGACCTCTTCACGATATTGAATCTTCATTCAAATTAGGGAGAACAAGCATACATTTCTTTCCTTTGGCACACACTGTTTTGAAAAGCTGATCATTTCAAACTTTTTAACTTAACCACCTGACTTCTTTCCAATCACTTCCAGTGACAGTATGCCATCACCAGCATCTGTTCTCTGTAGTCGACACAGCAGCTCACAGATGTCCTGTCAGCTACCTTCTTTCCTTCTGAGTTACAACAAGGCAGCCAGTGAATAGTTGGCATGATTATGAACTTTGTGCTGCAACAGAACTGCACACATTATGATATCCGCAGTGTAGTACTTTCTCAAACTCAATTTACAACGCTTTGCACCACAGGTAAAACACTTGTCAAAAATGTCCACAAAATACTGAGACTCCAGTAGCAAGTGAACAGTGGAGGGAAGTAGACCGCGTGAAATTAATAAAAAGCTAGCAGCACTTTCAGCTGTTTCAGCTTCAGTATGCATAAGCAAGCAATGTGAGCAGAGGTGGTAGAAAGATAAAAAGGAAACAATTTTTAGGCACAGTATAATTGAAATGTTTTGCCCTGTTGCCCATCTCTCAATATTTCGATTTTTTTTTTTTTTGTTCTGAGGTTGAAGCAAGACAATAACTCTGTCCATGTTGACACAAAATGTCCACCTATGCATTAGAGTTTAAGAAACCTGGACTATGCAAATTCAGTTAACTAGTAGGCATGGAGTATAGGCCTAAACTGAGCTGTCTGTTATGAAAATAATGACCTAACTGAAGCAAGTTGAATAACTTTAAAAGATTTAAAATGTATTATCGTGTCATAGTGGAACAAGTCAAGAGATGGGATAGATCAGGCATTAGAGAGCAGCGAGCTCTTGAAGTTGATGTCTTGAAAGCAGGAAAAATAGGTAAGTGTAAAGGTCTGAGCAACTCTAGCAAGGGCCAAATTGGTATGTCTGGAAAAGTGGGTCAGAGCAATTCCGAAACAGCAAATCATGAGCTTGCCTATGAAGCCTGACCTTACAACTTTCAGGATTTAAAAGCATCTGCCGCTAAAATGTTAGCTCTGATAACACAAGACACCTTAAGAGGTCTTGTGGTGTCCATGCCGCTGTGGATGAGAGCTGTTTCGGCAACCCAAGGGACACCTACACAATATAGGGTAGGTTTAAATATTAAAGTTGATCAGTGCACTTCACATGCATAAATGAAATGCCTAGAACTTGGCCAGGATGCCTCTGCCTTAAATCTGAACCTGCGTGACCCTGACCTTAGACCCCACAATCCCATAAGTGTTATGAGAACTTCTACCGTCATAGGTATTAACCACACAAAGTTTGGTAAAGACCAAAAAGTGAGCCCCTGTAGTGGTAACAATATTTTTAATGGATAGACAGATATCCTGAAAACAAAATGCTTTATGGTGGAGACATAAAAAAAATATTTTTTTTCACTCACTTTATTAGGTACATCTGCTCAACTGCTCATTAATGCAAATCACATGGCAGCAACTCAACATGTGACTCTGAATGTGGCACAGTTGTTGGTGCCAGATGGGTTGTCTGAGGATTTCTGAAACTGCTGACCTACTGCGATTTCAGAATCTGATAGCTGATTCTAGCCAGATAACGCACCATGTCACAAAGCTCAAATCATCTCAAACTAGATCCTTGAAGATAACAATGAGCTCACTGCACTCAAATCACCTCCAACACCTTGCTGAATCTACACCACGAATGATTAAAGCAGTTCTGAAGGCAGAAGTGGGTACAAAATGGTACTAGCAAGGCGTACCAAATAAAGTAACCAGTGAGTGCATTTATGTAGCTTTGGATTGAAATCAAGAATAAAAATACCTCATATGCATATTATGGTCTGTTAATTTTCTCTAGTTAATTAAAAGCACTGAATATACAGCAGTGTAGATTCATGGTGTAGTTGTTATTTAGCAGTGTAAAGCAAGAAAAGCCAAACAGAGCAAGAAAAGGAGATAGTAAGGACACATGACATGAAAAATGGTTAATACAAAGACTCAAGTAAATAACAATGAGAGTAGTGACTGCACCCTTTCTCTCATTTCCTCTCAGTCTGCCTCTTGCACTGGAAGGTTATCTCTAACACTAGGTCCTTTCAGCCCAGTAGGGAAGGGGATAATTGGCCAGTGGAAGCAGGGAGGTGAGGTATTTCAAGCTGCCTCTATTCCAAATCCAACACCGAGGCACAACTCTATCAATCCCAAGTGCACTGGCAGAGAGGCCAAGTGGAGGAGAGGAGGAGAGCTGTCAAACAGAGAGCAGAGAGGATAAGCGCTCAGGAGAGATGGAGAGCAAGCCCATCATGAAATGAAGACTTACGAAGAGGGAAGTGAAGGGGGGTGGGAGAGGGAGGTGGCAACAGAAAGGTTATTTTTGGACATTGCACACAGACATGGTGCATTATCATAGTGAGGTGTACACAAGCAAACACAGAGGTACAGGTACAACCATCATAATTACCTGAATCACAGGACAGTGCAATGTTAAATAAACGTGTAATTGCACATAAATGTCTCTGGAATGTACAAGATTTTTGGTCCAGAATCTTTTTCGGTATACTATGCAAATGCTCACTTAAAGACATCATATTTGAGAGGATTCATGAAATATGCACATAAAGTGCTCTCCTTTAATTTCATCTATCTTGAAATATGCCTCAAATTTTACCACCCTGTCATAGTAAGCTACTGTCCCACTGAAGGAATCCAGGACACACTAGAATTCAAATTATTACTTTTAAATACACACAGTATAATAACACACAACCTTCTCATGCCAGAAATTCATTCCAGGGGGGAAAAAAACTCCCTATAGTAAATGTTAAGGTCTGCAGGTTTGATTTTTGCTGACATTTTTGCAAAACAGAGCGTGCACATTTGGTGTCACCCCTGGTATCACTTCCATGTAGCATGCACATAAAAATGCTGAGCTGAGAAAACCTGATGTCATTTGATATTTTTGACAACTTCAGAAGTAATTCTATTGACTGATGGCTTCTCTGACTATCAAACTCTGGAAAAATATTCAAAATAATGAGATTGCAGTGAGTAATGGTTGAACAATACCTTTCTGTCACAGATCTTGCCTAAGGTTAATTCAACTTCAGTAACTTTTGGAGAGTTGGCAATCAGTGATTGTAACAAATTGATAATTAGCGCACCCATGATCAAGTTAAAAGAAAAAAAACACACTATACTGAGATTTCCTGCATCAATTGAGTATCTAACAGTGTCCCCATAGGTATCATGTACAATACCTAGTCTGAGGCTGCTCTAGGGAGATGTATGCTGACAACCACTGCTGACATCTGAATAATACAGTGGTTAGCATTTATTGTTTAGCTGTTGAGTCAATTAATTCTATTACATTCCCATTACATTATTACTACACTGGTAGTTACAGCACATTGATATTTTTGCAGTGAAACTGTGATGAGACAATTACAATTAGAGCACAACGATCACTCGCAATTTGCCTCAAACCAGACACTCACCAACACCTCAAGCTGAGCACTAACAAATGCATCCCTGCATGCCAAAGTATTAAACAAGAGGAAGCATCATCATGAACAAAGATGATGAAGTAGTTGGACCTCTTCAATTTTTCACATGTAAATATGTTGCAGCCTCATGCCAAAAGTGCTTTAGATTGTTTTTATTTAATAAAAAGCAAAAACTGAAACAGAATAACATCAGTTAAGACTGACAATTGGAATTTAGTTTAGATGCTTAACATTTCTCTTGATAATCTTAGAGATGTTTCTACAACATGATCTACCTGTGATAACTGAAATAAATTCTGAGTCATTTGTAGAGACACACAACTGTGCATAAGGTTTTATATCAGAGTAAACACCAAGCCAAAAAAACAATGCTACAAAGGTTATTGCAGCCTAGTGGCTTTAATAATTCCTAAACAGAAAGCATCAAACAATGAAGATGCTTCTTGGCCTGCAGGCTAAAATGAGAGAAAAGCCATGGTAAGAGAGGTAACCAACAACCCAATGGTCACTGTGGCTTAGGGCCAGAGATCCTGTCTGGAGATAAAGGAAACCTCCCAGAGAACAATCATCAAACAGCAGTCTGTTGATCTGACCTCTATAACAGAGTCACCAGACAGAAACCTATCTACATTGGAAGAGTGGAGAGTTACAACTACAAGGAGTGAACAACTCCATATTAAGGCTTATGAATTTTATGAATTATCAATGGGGAGCCAAAAAGCTCTTGCAGGTGTGATATTTAGGTGGCCCAATACTTTTGTCCATATAGCGTAACTGGAGAGACACATTCAAGACAATACTGAAGTGATTCATGGAAACTTGGTGAATGTCCTTAAATAGAGCATTCAGAGCCCTAACTTGAAGCTAATCATCTGTGGAGAGAAGTGAAAATGGCTGTGCATCGACGGTTCCTCTTAACATGACAGACTTTCAGAGGTAAGACCTTAGAGACCTGAAGAAAAGAATGTCAAAAAATTCTCCAAATCCAGATGAAGTCCAGCAATCCAGCAAAAGCTAGTTGCTTAACACCCCTGAAGACACCAGTCTACACTTTCTGCCAGAGGTGCTTAGACTACGTACTAAGCAAATATAGATTTTTTTTAAAAAATCTATAATTCTGTTTTAGCTCTGTCATTGTGGAGTATGGATTGTGGGTTGATGAAGTGTAAAAAAAAAAAATTATGTCAACAATTGCACTGGCTACTTTTTGAATGTACTTGAGTTGTAGAGACATTGCAGACCATATTTTTTCTCAAGGTCACCTAATGGTTTACAAAGCTATTTTTTGGCTAACACAAACTCAATTTACACAAGCTGTCTGGTAGCAAGATGCAAATTTTGATACAGGATTTTCCTCTTTTCGCAAGTGATAAAAGACCTAAAATGATACTGAAATCACTTTTTGAAACTGCTGCAATGCTATCTATGGAAACAGATCACACACAGACTTAACAGAAATGGAGACCCCCATCCGTTTTCATTCTTATTGTGGTGTCTTTATCAATGCAACATCAAAAAGGAATCAATAGAAAGCCACTCTGTCACATTTGACTACAATGTTAAAGCAGTGAAATGCTCTGTCATTTGTTGGCATTTTGATGTCAATATAGGGAAATTGGTAACCAGACGAGACATTTAAATCTGTTTCTAACAAATATCAATCTATACTACAATTTTGATGAACTGAACTTAAAGAATAAACTATACTCATACTTAAAAGTCTATCCCTTAGAATGACCTGAATATAAGACATTACTTTAATTAAAAATCTCTTATTATTCACTGCATTTTGAAAGGGAAGGTGAGACAGAACCCACTGAAAGTGGCGAGTACTTTATGAGTCTGATGTTAAGAAATTGATATCCATCACAAACCCACTAAGTCATAAACAATTTTATTTGCTTTGATTTCAAATCAATGTCAGATTTTTTTTTTGTATTTTTCTCGAACAAAAATACTTATGCAGTCTCTTAAATAAGATGGTGCTGCTGAGCAGCATCCCTCATCTTCTTAACAACCATCTACAAACTAATCATTATCATCACATCTGCTCTGCAGCTTTTAGAATCCCAGCATTTCTTTTCTTGTAAATATCAAGCTGTTTATTTTTTTCCTAAATTCACCATTCTGTCACAGCTCAACTTCTGTACCTACTCTATCTTTAATGTGAATCAGCAAAACTCAGGGATCTGGAGTCAGCCTATGATTCTTAGGACAGCCACAACAAGGTGAACAATGTATGAAAAACATTTCATTCATTTTAAATTTAGGGTCTTTTAAGAGGTAAATCTCTTGTTACTCCAAAAAATTTGCAGATGATTTTAGTTTTGTTATGTTTTTATCCAGCCAAGTTCTCCAAGCATGCAGATTCTTTTTAAACTGAACCAGTTCAACCACTCACTTGTCTAACCTCCTAGGTCAAAGCTTACCTTTTCTCCCAGTGCCCTGAGGCTGTCCAGGAAGCGTGGCCAGAAGTCCTTGAAAAGTGGTCGGTCAATCTTCTTCAGACTGTCTTTGGTGCTGGCATCCACGCTAACATACAACTGGGTGACCGGCACGAGACTCCTATATGGTGGAGAAAGAAGGATAAAGATTAAGTAGTTTAAAAATCTAAATTTAGGAGGGAAAAAATTATATGAAAGACTACATCTTTGTGCTCTATAATTCTGAACCCTTAGACATAAGTTTATTTCTGTCAGCTTTCCGATGCCAGCGGCTATACTCCCTCAGTCTGAAACAAGCTAGAAGTTTTACCTCTTTTCCTAAAAGTATTGGGTTTTTTTTTTTTTTACATAGACAGATTATGGATAAAAAATGAGATTGAAAAGAAGGAGGCTGAAAAAATATAGCATGCCAATCATGAATATCAAATAAGAAAAAGCAACTTATTTTTGTGTAACTTAATTCTGGGAAAAAAACAGTAGTTAGTTATAGTAGTAATCAGAAAAGCGTAAAAGAATCACACAGAAACTAGAAGAGCATTGCATTTTCGTGTCTTCAGTTTGGAGATAAGAATATTTGCTGTGCAACAGACACAATTATGTACAGGCACAAAACTAATTTAGAAAGTCTGGAAATCCAGTCTTTCTAGTTGGGTATCTACCAAAAGAAGAAAGCTTATAATTCTGTTGACAGTACAAACAAAATCACGAACATTTCCCCCTTGTTAACGCAGTGCTGGAACAGATTCTCAAAATGTAACAGCTCCTTGCCTACCGGGTGGCTCGGGCAGACAGGAAAATGGCTGATGGCTGGCCTTGCTTTCATCTTACTTGATGAATATGCCATAAGTAAGCCTGTGACAGGCCAGTTAGCTGATATATCAGATGTATCACTGTATGTCTTGCAAACTGGTAAGCGGTTCTGGATAGAGGGGTCAATTTAATGTTCATTTTAATTAGATCAAGTGGAATAAAGCCTCTACAGTTAAGACTGGTAGAAACTGGCAACTACACGCTGAATACTAACTGTATGGGCCGCACATACATTAAGTTTATCCCCCGTTTTTTCTTCTTAATCTTCATAGGGAGCTTGTGTGGCTACTAAAAACATCAGACACATCAAAAAGTAATAAAGCTTTACTCTATGCAGAGTAACATTGTTCTTTAATAGGAAGAATGAATATAGCATTTCTGTCTGGTACTGCTGGTCCAATCAAGAAGTTATTAGATTTAGTCAGCACTCAACTGTAAAACTTAATCTTTGAATAATACATATCAGCGCAAACAAAGTAACCTTTGCGTAAGCCAACATCGTCAATTATACAACAGATGTCTACTTTAACATGCTTTTTTACTGCGTGACAGTGACGCTCTGAAAACACTTTTGGCATATCCTCTTGCATTTCACATTACATACTGTATATCTGGGGAGAAGGTAACACTGGAGGGATGTCAGAAGCACACAGTTACAGTGTTGTGCTGACAGATTGCTGAGCAGAAGTTGCAGTGCTGTGAATAATGGCACTCCGAGGTCACTTCAATGTGGCGCATAAAACTTTTCATACAATACTCCCCATCCTTCCTGGATCTAAAGAACAATTCACTTACTACACTTACTCTAAGCGTATATGGTATGTGTAACAACTATATTGTAGTGAACCCTTTGTCACAAACACAGATGCAGAAAATTGAGACCTTGAGTCTTATCTTGGCTTGGATTTTTTTCCCCAACAGAAAAAATGGGTATGGAATCTGTAGTGTGTCTACATATTAAGTACTGAGATCCTATGCTTAAAAGGAAAGTAGAATGAATGTTTACACGCTCAAGGAAGGGTGCCAATATTCAGTTTATGGTTTAAAAGATTGGTTCAACCCAATTATAGAAAAACATCTAAATTACACTTAGTGCATGTAGACATTTATAGCTTAGGTGTCAAGACTCCTAAAAATCCACCACTCATATGAAGGCTATTGGAAACGATGTGTTGCTCAAAGCACAGATCATTTGATATTTGGCAATCTACTAAAGATTTTTTTTAAATTTTAAGAAACTTAAACACATTTGTATTTTACTGCAGCTGTTAAAAGGCACACAGCACCTTAAGTAACTGTAGAAGGAATCTAAGTTTTCCGCTACACAAATTTTAACTGCTAATACCCACTTATAGTCAAAAATACTATGATAAAACACAGCTATATGATGAGAGGGATACAATAACATGTACGTGTCCATTTTGCCTGTACCTGATTTCTTGTGGGAACTGTGCATTTGTGACCAGGAAACTGGAGATGTGGTGGCGGTGGAGGAGGCGAATAAAGGTGTTGATTTCAGGGTACATGATTGGCTCACCCACCAAGGAGAGGGCACAGTGCTTGACTGTGAGGCCCTCCTCGTACCGCTCAGGCTTTACTCCAGGGACACCTACAAGGACAGAGGTCAGAGGGTTATGAGATGATAGTTTTGAAGTCAATTCCTTCTATGGCTTAATGGCTCCAAACAATAAAATGAGGTCTGGTGCAAATTATAAAACACCACAACCCAACTGTAGGAAATAACAGCACGAAGTCAGGTTTTGAAGTGAGGTCAGTTTTAGCAATTACATACAAGCAAAGAGGCTCAAGACAGACACATGTTGCTCACAAAAGCTGAGGAAAGAAAGCACAGAGGATGAACAAAAGAGTAAGCTCTAGTGCTCAGCACACCTTTTATTCTCCACTGTTGGTTTTTAAACTGTTAATCAAATGTTAAACAAGTAATCTACCCGCTTCAGAAGATCAACAGGATACACTACAAAGATTAATCAGTAATAGTTAATAACAACCAAGATGCATTACACACAATACAAATCTCATTCATTCATTCATCTTATTCCACTTATCCAATTCAGGGTCACGGGGGGGGGCGCTGGAGTCTATCCCAACTGTCATATGGTGAAAGGCGGGGTACACCCTGGACAGGTCGCCAGTCTGTCGCAGAGTCAACACAGAGAGAGAAACAACCATTCACACTCACATTCATACCTACAGTCAATTTAGAATCTCCAGTTAACCTAGCCCCCTTTGCATATCTTTGGACTGTGGGAGGAAGCCAGAGCACCTGGAGAGAACCCACGTAAACGTCGAGAGAACATGCAAACTCCACACAGAAGGGCCTAGGCTAACCAGCTGTTGGATTTGAACATGAACCCTCATGCTGTGAGGCAACAGTGCTAACCACTGCACCATTGTGCTCGTAAGTAAGTCAAAATGTGGTCAAAATTAGACTTATCTTTATGCTCAAGAAGCTCTAGACAAATTGCTTTCAGAGCAGTTCAGAGCATCATTTAGAGTTATGTCAAAAGAAATACTGTTTTCCAACTGAAGCCATATTTGAGAAAGGAAATTGCTGACGGGTGACAAATGACAGGAAAAAAAAAAAAAACAAACACAACTTAAAGTGTCTTAGTAAAGTGTCTTGCAATAATGTGCTACGGACTGAACAACATTAGAACAGCTTGGTGGCCAAGTGGCACCTCACAGCAAGAAGGTTCCTGGATTGAATCCTTGCTGAGGCCTTTCTGCGTGGAGTCTGGATAGTATTTCTGTTTTTTAAAGACATGTCATGTTAATTGGTGATTTGAAGTTAGTTAGATGGTGAGATGTTTAAATTTGACACAAGATGCGTTATGATTGTATGGTTGAAATGTGACTTCTAGTCTAAAGTGTTTTGAAGGGTTAACACGAAAAGACAAGAGCTATACAAATGTGAGCATATTTTTCCAAAAGACATTCACTCATTTGGTAATTTGAGAGCAGTTTTGCATTAGCTTTCAAATGGGTTGAGATTACAACGGCCTTATTGCCATATCGTATGCTACGCCATCCAACAATTGAATTATTCAATTAAAGTAAACACGCAGAAGAACTTTGAATACATTTACAGTCACCCCTTCCTCTATGGGTACAAAACACAAAAAAATAAACAAAAACATCTCAGATGTGACAATGAAAACAGCAGAAGAAATAATCTGAGCCTTTATTAAAGTATGTCGTATACAGAATATTTGATTAGACTAAAGTTGCATTTGGGATTGGAGCCTGGGGGTGTTTTCAGCAGACAGTATAAAGTATTAAAAGCAGCATAAGACTGCAAGAATTTGTAATAAACGGAATGAACAAACAGGCAGTGGCTTCATACATTATTAGAAAGTTTTAATGTGATATTTGTGTAGCCAAAGCAGATGCCATTTTATTTTGTCCAAAATTCAGTGAATATTAATCAAATAAAACTTTGGCCGTTCATTTGTTTGGTCTATCCATAATGTCTATGAATAATGGCCACGTTTGAATTTTCTATAGTGGAACCATAAAGTAACTGTTACCAAGTTATCTTTGAAGGACAAATGGCATCTAAACAGCTTCAAAGACATCAAAAACTAATTGTCCCCCAAGGAGAAATCCCACTATCTCAGTTTGTGCACGTGACTTGGAAGACAAGAGCCTCAAAGCTCAATAGATATATAAATAGTACTGTGCAAAAGTTTTGGGCGGTAAAGTAAAGGATGTGTTCATTTAATATCATTAAGCTTCTTCCAAATAACCTTTTAGCCCAGCAAAGCAGGAAAAAAAAAAATCAGTGAAATCAGTATTTGTTGCTTTAAAACACAAGTTTGGGGAGACTCGCACACATTTTTTTTCAAGATTCTTGAACGATACGACTTTAGCAGGTTTAGGCACTTTTCGCTCCTTCTGTCTTTTCATGTAACCCCAGATTGACTCGATGATGTTGACATCAGGACTCTGTGGGGGCATACCATCTGTTACAGGACTTTTTGTTCTTGTTGCTGAGAATAGCTTTTATGAGTCTGAGTCTACGTCTGGAGTCACTGCTATGACATTGCACAGTATCTTATGACTTTAGTAACTGGAAATTCCATTACATTCGCATATCATTCTCAACTTCAAAACTGTTTGGGGAATCCATTTGTGAAGTGGATCAGACAGATTTTTTTAAAAAGTATACGTACCAGTGAGGCAGCAGGCTTTATATCAAATAGAATAATGATTGTTTACTGAATTAAATTGAAGAGCCACAGACTAAATGCCCTCAGGACTCAACACCAAAATTCACAAAGATGGTTAAAAAGGCACTGTCATAACAATTCTATTTGTTATCTTTGCAGATTTCTTTTCTGTGTTCAATTTGCATAAATTTAGGCATACTGAACACTTCCTGCTGATACTGTTCAGAGTCTACTCAAATCACCCAGTTGGTAAAGGATGAAAAGCATGCTGGTTGGAAATGTAGTATGCATGACTGGAGTTAGTCATTTCATAAACTGAAAAAGTCATGTTGCTGTAGCTGGGAATGACAATATAAAATATTTAATTGATGTGCTGACTTGTCTGCCAAAGTAAGAACTTGCACAGTGACATCAAAGAGGCCTGTGCTTATGTGAATGTTAACATACTCCCCTCAATTTTTCCACATTTTGTCGCACTACAACCACAAACATAAATGTATTTTATCGTGATTTTATGTAATAGACCAACACAAAGTACCACATGATTGTGAAGTGGAAGGAAAACGATTAATGGTTTTTGAAATTTTTTACAAACAAAAATGCGGCGTGCATATATAGTACATTCAGCCCTCTTTACTCTGATACCCGTCTCGTCTCGTCTCCTACCGCTTTTCCGGGGGTCCGGGTCGCGGAGGCAGCAGTTCGAGCAGAGTAGCCCAGACTTTCCTCTCCCCAGCCACCTCCTCCAGCTCTTCAGGGGGGACACCAAGGCGATCCCAGGCCAGCCGGGAGACATAGTCTCTCCAGCGTGTCATGGGTCTTCCCCGGGGTCTCCTCCCAGAGGGACGTGCCCGGAACACCTCCAATAAGAGGCGTCAAGGGGGCATCCTAATCAGATGCCCGAACCACCTCAACTGGCTCCTTTCGATGTGGAGAAGCAGCGGCTCTACTCTGAACCTCTCCCGAATTGCCGAGTTCCTCACCTTATCTCTAAGGGTGAGCCCAGCAACCCTGTGGAGAAAGCTCATGTCAGCCACTTGTATTCGCGATCTCATTCTTTCGGTC
>VUQH01069118.1:0-29650 GCA_015106775.1 Etroplus canarensis
CAGCAGATTCTTTTGCTGAGATGGAGAAGGGGTAGGTTATAATAAGCTTATACTTCTTCCTACTCCTTTTCAGATATGTTAGATTGTGATGTTCAAATTGAGATATGTAGCCTATATTGTAATATTCTAACATGTTCAAAATAAACTCTCATTCGATAGTCCCTACATTTAAAGTCCCTACTCTCACCTCCACCCTCCTACCTTTCCTTCTCTCTCTCTGCCTCCTAACACGCTTTCCCCCTCTCCCCCTCCTTGGTCTTCGGCCAACAGTAGCATACAGTAGTTTCCACAGGCACTCTGTTGGCTAACAACACCGGAGGCGGTCATTATTAACCCGGGTCGCGACGGATCCGGTCTGGAAGTCGTATTATGAATCCGCATATTTGATTTGGCAAAGAATTCTTCTTTTCTTTCCTGATGAACCCTCCCCATATACTCAGGCTTGGGATTGGCACTAGGAGTACACTGGTTTGTTGGCACCTGTGGTTGGGTTAGCTCATTTTCATAAGACAGTTCAACTAAAAAATTGTTAAGTTCAACTGTGCTCAAGTAATCAGTTCAAAAGAGTAGTTCAGACAACTTACATGTTTTTGCTGATTCAGCCATATGTGTGGGCCCCTGCAAAACTACATAGTAAACCCCCATAGCCAACAGAGGCTGTTGTCCTACAGTGCCATAAGAAACCTGGTCTTTGGATCAAGTGTTCCTAAAGTAAGGACAAAGTTGTACCCTGCTTTGCATATCAAAATGCTTGTAAAGTGTTGGACTGGTAAACAAGATGAATCTTACACAGGGTTGTCAAAGTAAACCTTCCAGCAGCAGTTTTCAGTAGGCCTAACTTAAAAACAAACATAGTTAATAGTGACTCTCAGACCTTTCAGACAGTCTAGCTCAATGTTTCCTGCTCTTCGTCCTGGAGAGGCACTGTTCTACATGTTTTAAATCTTTCATATTTAGATATTTCATAATACAGCTCAATTTTTTAGACAAGAATTAGTATCTTCCTCTTGTAGGCAGCAGTGCAGTGATAGTACAGTATACTGATTAACAGCAAATAACTCTCAGTGGCAAATATTTTTGTATGAAATGATTTATAATTAATTTTCTGACCTGAACTTTTTTGGAAAATGTATTTTAAATTATAATATTAGTGCAGAAATCAAAATATGAATAAAGAGTAGCCAAGAGATTTTCAAATTTTAAATATATTTTAAATTGTCAGATGTGACTTATCACCTTCTTGCTCATAGTTTCCAGCAGTGATCCAGGGGGAGAATCTAAGGAATATGCAGGGTGTTTTTTGCTTGTTACATTACAAATGATTAGTTAAAAAATCATAATTATTGTTTTCTGAGCAAATATGTTGATTTATTTAAAACATCAAATCAGCCTAAATTTTTTCAACATTACAAAAGGCTGAAAATTTCAAAATAGACTTTTCACACTGATTAAAGTGACAGCAATATACACCAGCGACAGAGAGGCAGAAATGGCAACACACAGTCTTAAAACTCTGCGGAAAATTTGAAGGCTGCAGATTCAGTGTGAGCAGGTTTATTAGGTCTATTTTTACCTAACCTGATGTGTGTGTCTATACTTCATTAGGTACAACTGTACAATCTAATCCAATGTGATGCAGTAAAACAGGTCTGCCATAACTTTAGCCCGTACAAGGATCAGATGTTGAGTTTTTGTTGTCCCTGTCCAAGAGGTGTTAATTTAACTGCATATTTATTACTGAGTTTGTATTTTTTTCAGTGGTGTTGAATTACAGTGCATTAAATTGGGAGATGTTTCTAATATTTAGGCCATTCACGTGCATGAAAAAGGTAGAATAGTTTGAACATCTTTCAATATAATGCACTCATTTTCAATACCGCCTTGTACAACTGCCTCAATAATAAACATAAAGTCCAAATATTACATTTCTGATGGTGTCAGCACTCACAAGAATCAGAAAAGTAGAACTCACAGCAGAGATATTGGATAAGATCATATCAGCTTGTACAGTTGTACAATCTAATGTAAAGTGAGCGTATATGCTGGCTATATCAATATGCCACAAGTTTCCTTTTTTTGTATGTTTGCATTTTATGTTTTATACTTTAAGGAAATGACGAGTCAGTTTTTTTCTCCTTACAGATTAGAGTAGAACTTTTGTACCTGGTTTCTACAGTCTTTCTTTGATGCACTTGACAAATATGTCCCAAGATTGATGGAGATGTTTTAAGGCAATTTTAAATGTGCAACCCGTTTCAGCACCTTGTTGTACAAGTAAGGATTGTCTAAGTTTACTTTTTGATAACTGTCTTTCCTCAAACAAAAATCATTTTCTCTTTATAAAATATTTCAATAAGAGTTATGTTTACGTCTCATTTAGCAAGTACCTGATTGCAGTGGAGCTAAATCTGTTCTAAACCACAGTTTAGCCTTTTAAATATAAAGTAACACAGCAGCAGACCGAGTTTTGTTAGAAATAAGTAGCATAGGTATGTTTAAATGTCACTGTTGCCACAGTTTGACTTCTGGTATTCTTCTTGTGTGCTGAAACTGAAGAGTGTGTGTTGCTTGGCAAATGTTTGCCATTTCTGTCTCTCTGCTGCTGGTGTATGTTGCTGTCACTTTGATCAGGCTGTCCTGATATTAACTTCATGATGAAATTCAATTTTAGCTTGTTTAGGTTGATTTATTTTATTTAAAAAACAAAAAATAAATGTATTTATTCAGGAAATAACATTTATGATATGTTTTTACTAATCATTGATAATTCATTCATTCATCATCTTCCACTTATCCAATTTAGGGCTGCAGGGGGCGCTGGAGCCTATCTCAGCTGTCATGAGGCGAAAGGCGGGGCACACCCTGGACAGGTCACCAGTCTGTCGCAGAGTCACCACAGACAAACAAGCATTCGCGCACACATTCATACCTACGATCAGTTTAGAATCTTTGGACTATGGGAGGAAGCTGGAGCACCTGGAGAGAACCCATGCAAGCAACTCCACACAGGGCCTAAGCTAGGCTGTTGGATTTGAACCTGGACCCTCTTGCTGTGAGGCAGCAGTGCTAACCACCATGCCATCGTGCTGCCTAATCATTGATAATAACAAGCAGAAACACTGCAAGATTCCTAGATTTTCCCCCTTGGATCAATGCAGAAAACTATAGAAACAATCTGCAGATTCAGTTTGGGTCAACTAATGACTAATATCTTGGTGTCTTAAAGTAAACTGTATCCTAATGCTGTCCAGTGTTATAAATGTGTCATTATATGGTAGTAAAGGAAGAAATGGAACATGTTTAATTGCTGAATACTTCATTTTGTTCTATAGGCTTCCAGTTCAGAGAGGGAGGCTACAAAAGCGGGTGGAGTGGCCTTCATGGGAGCAAACAAGAGTTGCTAGTGAAAGAGGTCATCAGTGTTGTTGTTGTCTTTGAGGAGCAGATTTTTTTTTCATAAGATAAGGATGTTGTCAAAGCCTTTGCAAGCCTCATGGTCTAACAACCCTAACAAAGTTTATCTCAAAAGAAAAGATTTTAATAATTAGAGAAATATGTGTGGCATTGTCATACTGTTAAGGATTGCTTCACTGTAGCATTTTTTTTTATACTAAGCTGATTCATACCAAAAAGGCTGTGGTCAGTTTTAAAATAATTAAAATGGCTTTCTAAATATCCTTTGTTGTATCAGCTGTACAAATAAATAATCACTCATGTGGGGAAAATTACAGTTTTTTTTCGATGAACTTAACATTGCAGCGAGGATAAACTTTTCCTGAAAAAGTAACCTGGCTCCCTTAAATAAGCTGATTGAACACATTTCCTAGTTATGCTACCTTTTATGTACACAGAACCACAACAGCAAAAATCTGTTTGATTCAATGCAACACGTATTTTAAACAACTTGTTTTTACAACTTAACCTTACTATACATATTATTTAGTTGAACAAGTAATTTTATGTTGCCTTAACTAGAATAGGTTTGTACAGTTTAAAATGTCTTGTTGGCATCATTAAAAATCATGTTGAATAAATTTCAAAGTTATAGTTAGTGGGACTAGTTAGTGTAGTTAGTGTTAGTGTAGGCCTTTCCAAATAATGTTCAGTCAGTTGATAGTACCACAGGTGGACTCCAGTTAAAATGTAGAACCAAATATGATCAAGAGAAATGGAAAATGCCTCCGCTCAACTTAATTAAATAATAACAAAGCATTTGAAGTTTTCTGTTCACATAATACTATAGTATTTACTTTTCTAGCAAATTATCAAACATTTAAAGACATCTGATGTGGCTTTGACATTGAATGTATTATCACAAAGTCCTGGATGAGGGGAAAATTACAGAAATATAAGGTCAGGACTGCAACATGTACTTCTTAAGAAGATTTTTGCTTGAAAATCATAAGCTCAAAATATCATATACCATAAAAATCCATCCATTTTTTAATAGCTTTTTTAACTTAGGGTCACAAGAGTTCTGGAGCCTGTCCCAGCTGTCATAAGGCAAGGTACACACTTGAAAGGTTGCCAGAAAGACAGAAAAGCACACAGTCCCACACGTACAGCTAATTTGGAATCATTCATGTAACCTAACAAGCATGTTGGAGAAAACTGAAACACCTGGGAGCACAGAACATTCAAACTTGACTGGACTTGAGCAGCAAGTTTGAACCCAGGACTTTCTTGCAATGCTAACCAGTGCACCATCTTGCTACCTCACAACTTTACGATTAAATCAGTGATTTTCATCCATTTTGACTCCTGCTAAGTTGCCCTGAATGGACATTCATTATTTAAATAATTCTCTACAGCAAAAATTAAATAACAGATCAATGTATGTATTTGTGAGGTTTTTTACTCATCTTTCATCTGTTCAAAAGTCACCTCATCATCCCTGTGGTTCATCTAGGGAAACACTGGACTAATGACACTGACACTGACAATCTAATACTCCAGACAAAATTAGATATCAGTCACAGGGGACATTTTACTACAGGCTGAGCATTTGACTAGTAGTTTATTTTTTTTCTGGAGTAGGCTTGGAATGCTTTTAATTGAGTATTTTAAAAAGCGTTTTAAAAATAGAGCATTATGTCAGAGTTTTTATAGTATTTATTTTATGTTATTTTCTTATGTTTTTTTTTTTCATTGGAGTTTCAGTTTCTTTGACTTTTCAGTTCAGTTTAGTTTCAGTTAATTTCCAGAGTGGGTTTTTGGTTTAGTTTTTAATGTGTGAAAATGTTTCCTTCAAGTTTAGCTGTTATTGGTTTTCGTGTCAGTTCAGGTTTCTTAATTATTCTAGTTTGGAGAGTATTTTTATTAAAAAACAAACATAACAATATGAAGGAAGATGACTTACAGTCATGTAAAAAATATTGTGAGAGAAAATTTGACCAAAATGACAAAAAGCTAAACCTAAAGAAATTTACAGTATTTTTAAAGTTTTTGTGAGCTTTGCAAGCTCTCATTTTTTTTAAATCTAGTGTTTCAGTTAAACTACTTTTTTTTTTACAACATGTAGTTTAAGTTTTAGTTACCTATAATAACCTTGATTGATACTTCAAGAAATAGGCTTGAGTTCTTCCAGCGCTGTTGTCTTCTATGACTTAAGGGGTCCCCCTGCTGACCCAAACTGATAAACATTATATGCAGATATTCACACAGAGACCTGAATCCAGAACAACAGCCCATTCTAGAAATAAATCCATTAATATTTCTTCCCCCAAGGAGGTCATATGGGTGACACTGTGTTTGTTTGTTAGCAATATTAAAAGTTATGGACCATGGAAAATTAACCTGAGAAGGAGTCAAAACTTAGAAGAGAATACATTTTGGAGTTGATCCAGGAATTTTTGGAAGAACTTCTTACCATTGTGAGATAAGACCAAACTTGACATTTCACATCATATTTTTGGAATTACATTTTAAACTAAAATTAGAAAAATTGAGAGACATTGTTTTCTCAAGAAATTAACGTAAATAAATTAGCATACAATGGCATCAGAGAGTTTACACAGAGAGACACAACCTCACGCTGCATCCATTCCTATGGCTAATTTAGATTTACAAGTTAACCTAATGAGCATGTCTGTGAGAGGAGACTGGGTCCGGCTCAATCATTTTTTAGTGATAGCACACTCGAAATGTTGACTTTGAGCTGGTTGATCAAGTTAAAAAAATACATTTGAACATAGTCATTTGGATGTGTTAAAATAACATTCTAATCACAAAAAAAATCAAGAAATGGCAATAAAAAATTATGACTGTTGCTTGCAGCGTTATAGCAGGGATAACAATACTATTGTAGCAGAGGTATTCTGTGTGCTACTTGAACTACTTCCAAAGTTAATTTTATAAACCAATAGTGAAAAAGCTCAGAATAGACTACAAAAGTTTCCTTTGAAATCATCATCAGTAAAAAAAAAAAACAACTTAGTTTTAATTCATCTAGTTTAGTCTTTAACCTTCTCCAACTTAACATTTTACTTATTTCAAGTTAGCGTAACATATTATTTTACATTAACAAGTTAGATGTTTTTTAATTCCATTCATTTACTGAAAGTTAACATAACTAATAAGTTTCACAACCACTTGTTTTTTATTTTGTCAAACATTATCATCGCTGTCAGATTGCAAATGGTCACCATGCAGCCCAGAAGACTGTTTTACAAGAAGTGAGCAGGAAGGGCGTAAATCTTTCTTCTTCATGGTTTAGATTGTTTTAATTTGATTAAAGAGAATCCATTTCCCTGGGGCTTGTTCCCTGTAAGCCTGTTTCCATCCACACTCTACTTACCACCTTTGGAAATACAGTGAACCTTTCATAGTGAATCTTTCTAACAAATCTGCCAAGCTCTTCTATAACTGCATACCAGACACGGAAAGCAACGCAGATCTGAGTAGAAATATATTTTGTCAGATAAATGCTACGTAGTCGTTACAGTCTGTTCTGCTTTTGGCTTCATTCCAACCACAGTTATTTCTCCACAGCAGCAGATACAGGTAGTGCAACAGGAAACACAGAGAGATAATGTGCAAAGCGACAGAAGTGGTGATCTGGTGGTGATAGTAAACAGTATATCAGGTCAATGCAGCTTGAAGATGCAATAGATGAACATTACATTCAGCACCCATAAATGCACTTGCATATAATTTTTGTTCAGTCATGCAAAACATGTACAGACAACAGCTTACAGAGACATGCAGATCACATCCCAAAAACACAACAGGTTTTTTTTTTTTTTTAAAAAAAGGATATACATGATATTTGTAAAAACTCTAATTACACTAACATTTGGTCCAGAAAGACAGAAAAGAGAAAGAAGTAGAGAAAGTGAAACTGAAGTGGAAGAGCTGAGAACGAGACAAAAAGCAGCAATTCAAGGTAAAACAAACACTGAGCTGTTAATATGATGTTGAAATAAATGTTTCCTCAGAAAATAAGGTGGAAAAAAATCTTCATATTGTCCTTATGGAAGACTAACAATGTCCAAATTATTTGAAATCAAAGAAAAAAGAAATAGACTTTGTTATATGTATTTCTTTTTTTTGCAGTTGCTCACTGCCCGTATTTTATTGGTACCTCTTTTGTTGTGGAAAATGTTATTAATTCGGTACAGTAAAAAAAGAAGCAAATAATCGATTTCACTTTTTAAAATCTAAAAAACCAAACTCTTTATGTGTGCTTGGATTCACATTCAACAGCATCAACTCAGTGCGTTAACAAAAATGATTCAGCATTTTAAATTTAATAACTAATATTCCCAACTACATTAAAACAAAAATTAAAACTCTCACAAGAGAGCGTATTCATTTCAATGTGGGCCTGCCCATACTGCATTTAAGAGGGTTTTTCTTTTTTCTGACAGGTAAATTAATTTAGAAATTAACAGCTACCAATTATCCAATCATAGTGCAAGGGCAGAAGAAATCTCTGACCCCAAGCTCTGATAACTGTGTTGCCTTTGTATCATGGTCCAATTAACATCCTGAGCAACCCTAAGGGAAAATCTTTATACATTGCTCAATATGTAATTGCAGTTACATTTTTACCCAAAATACTACCAATTAAATAGTCATTTTGGTCATTTTTTGATCATGGAGTAATTTAATAAAATATTGTGATTCTGATATTTTGATTGTTTTTAACAGTAGTGAGACAAATGAAGAGATCTGAATTTGGACCTGAAGTTTGAATAATAATATTTTTTCCTTCTTTTCAGACAATCAGTAAACAGCACTGTAATTTAAATACAAAACAAAAAGTTAGCTCTAGTAACCATTATTTGAGTCCTTTTGTTGTCCTTTATTATAAAACATTAACAACCTTTCTAGTGGTTTTTCTGTTTGGTAATTACTTGGCCTGCAGGAAAAATATACAAATATTTTAGGTGGATAGAATAATTATAACAAATGAGGTTAATACAATGAATGTATGAAATTAAGGTCCCATATTTTGTGCGGGGTCACTCTACAAGCCCAGGAAAAACTACAGTGTATATATGACATCAGCTGAACAGATTTTAAACAAATCTAAGATTAAGAATATATATAATAATAATTATGTAGACATATTTTGGCTTAATCCAAATTAGTGTAGCTCAGGAGTAATCCCAGCAGATCTGCTGATCTCAGTGCCAGTTCATATCAACTGTTGGAAAATCTCATATGAGGCATACTATTTAGGTTGCTTTAGTCTGCTCAGAGTCGTACAAGCCACCTCCATCCCTGCTCCAGGGAGGTCCCAAAAGAGCCTCTTTGAGTTTCTACTGATAAAAACAGCAATCCTCTTTACATTAAAGGCAACACACAAATCGCATAAGTCTGGGACCCCTAATGCAGTTGGTTTAATTTATCATATATATATATATATATATAAATAAATATATATCACAGTATTTATGAGTTCTGACACAAGCATTTACAAAATGTTCTCATTTGCTGATGGTCACAGAAAACATTGCTAAAATCTAATGTCACTACTCCCAACATGCACAACACAGTGAGGCACAGTTTCAGGAAATATTTGAAACCAGTTTTGTCTAAAGAATTCCCTATTTAATATTTTGTATTTTCTATTTTGTATTTATATTTTATTCTGTTTATATTTGTTCTTGTATATACTGAAATTTTCTTTCACATATATCTTTGTATTTTTGTGCCTGCTGCTATCACAGAGAGCTGCTAAACAGATTTTCATTGTACTCTGTGACAATGACAATAAAGCTATTCTATTCTATTCTATATATTAATGCCACTAACGATAAATGCTTAAAAAAATCTGTTTAGTGTTGCACTTGGATGTTCATTAGCATCAATACCACTCTCACCATGGCCAGATTAACTGTCTGAATTTGCTGTTTGGAGCAGAAGATAGTTTTTAATGGTTATGTCCCAATTTCCTTCATTCGTCATCAGTCATCAGTTTCTGATTTGCAAATAAGTGTGAAAATTTCTTGTGCAAAATATTTTCTTTTGAAATTTACAACATAGGTAAATCTACCCACCCAAGACAAACATTATCCCACTTTACTGCTGAGATAATTAATTAATCAACCAATTATTCGACTATCAGAAAACTAACTGGCAACATATTCTCAAAAGGTAGCATCTTATTTTAGTCAACGTAATATTTTTGGAGTTTTAATTCCTTGGCAGCTTATTGGAGCTTGTATTTCATTATATGGTTTTGCCTTTTTTGCACTGAACAATAAATAATTAAGCCTCTGAGATCTCCATTACCATTTGCATGATACTGCTACACCAAATGTTTTACTGCAAAAGTTACAGATGTGTTTTCAGTACAACCTGGGTTGTGCTGCTGTAATTCCACACTGTGTTATAGTTACAAAGTAAAAATCATTTTGCTAATTTTTCATCACTCAAAACACAGTGTAGAGGTGTGTTTGGGTTCCTTCAATAGATTGTATGCAGGAAGTGGATGAAGCCACCATAAATAACTCTTTTTCAGCCTAGAATTTGGCATTTTTGCTGACATTTTATTTTTGGGAACCTGAAGAGATCATAGTTGGATTAGAGGGTGGATCTGACTGAGAACACGTGGGCACTCTGCACATCCATATACTGTATTAGTAACTATCGATCAGAGGGCAGCTGTGACCCAAAGCGTACCCTACTTTATTGTCTATTTTAATGAAAACTGACCAAAATGTACAGAATGAACAACATGTTGACTGAAGAAGACCTGAAACTAGCAGATCAGGCTATAAACCCAGCAGGAAAGTATTTATTACTGAAATGGGATCATTTTCTTCTTTAAGTTTCCCCCCGGGGCTTAATAAAGTATTCTGATTCTGATTCTGATTCTCTTTGCACTGAAGTGGACCGCTGCTGACAACTACAAAGAAAGCAGATTCATAGGAGCTCCACAATGATGCAGATTAAATCCACTTCCTTTGAGCAGTCTATGGTGCCGTTCAATAAATTAATAAAGAGCAAAACACTTGAATCCCTCTATGAAATTCAGCTGGTGATATTATTTAAGAAAATAATCAAACAGTTCGTAAATTTAACATGCAAAGTTGTTAGGCAGATATTTCCAAACAGGAGATCTTTTTACTGTATGTGCAAGTGTAGATACTGTCATTAAATGGAATAACAGCAGCAGTAAAAACATGCGGCTCTATCTTAAGATAGCATGAGATGCTCACGACACATCCATTTGAAATGGCACAAAAATGTTCAGAGAAATAAAAAACCTGGAGAAGTAATGATTCCATGCAAACAGGAGCACATCGTCAAGACATGCAGACTCTTTGGAACCACTGCACATTTACATTCATGACACTCATTATTATTACCACAGTTCATTTAGTTTGTGTGGAGTGTTGCTATGAACAATGAAAGGGTTTATTTATTTTTTTTAAAAAAAAGGTTAACACTTTAGTTTTGTCCTTGACAAGATTTAGAAAATAAGTCAGTGTCTTTCAACAGTAACAAAAAACTACTCAACAGTTACGGCCTCTAATAATAATTAAAATTGTACAAGAAATATATAAGTAAGATAGTTTACACTGTTTACAGTTAAAATCTTTACATTTAGCTCAGGTTTGTCCTCCGGCGTTTGTTGGGGCTTTGTCCTGGGTCAAACTTCAGCTCACGATACTGCATCTGTCCATCAACACAAACACAAAAAATAATATGAGGACAGACTGACTCCAGGTCCAGCTCATTTCCTTAATGACTAATGCAATCTAGCAAGAGCAGCACAAGGAGTGGATGTGATGAGAGTGTGAGTAATCCAGTAACAGCACAGTCCCAGCTTATAGCTTGTAGTCTGACAAAGATAATGAAGTGTAAGTACTGGTTTTATGAATGTGTTTCTCTTTGGAAACAGTATGGCAGGGATCCTTCCCTGCTGTGCAGGACTCATCCAGAAAAGTCATTAAAAATTATTTCACCTGTGTCTAAAGGGTCACCTGTCAGCTGTATAAAACACCACAGCATATAATTTACTGTCAGAGGTTACTGCAACGGTACCACTGTCACACGTCTAAATACGTTTGTCTCTTTATATCTCCCAGATGATATTATGGTTTTGACCTGGCCACACCACCACCACACACAGTAGACATTTGGGACATGATTGTAATAACTCATCACAGATCTGGAGAAGTTTTACCAAACTTGGTAGGTATATACCCCCAGAGGAGTAGTAGATTAGTATTTGATTTCAGCTCTCTTGCCTAAATATGAATGAATACATTACAATTTTAATGCAAATATCACATCTTACACCTACCAGGTAGGGAACAAAGCCCAAGTCCATATGAAGACATAGAAATAAAATGAATTTGAGATCTGATCCAAACGTAAATCTGGATTTTCCCCATATTTCAAAGTTAAAGTCAATACTAATTCACAGCCATTTGTGGGCAACAAACAGGACACCTTTGGTCATAACATTCTTTAACTGTTAATAAATATGAATACATCAGACACAATTTGAGTTAAATGATGTTGCTTTCCAAAATGTGCAGTTGTTTGGATTAAGTTAAAAAAAAATCTTTCAAAATGCTATGCTGACAAGGAACCTCCTACAAATACATTTGCAAAATAAAACCTGTCCAGTACTTTCCATTTATAACTCCTCACTGGGCCTCTTCAGTAAATCCTGACATCTTGATGTCAAAAGTGGATTTTATGCTGGCACAAACTGTAAATCTGAGCATTAATTTCAAGGAGGACTCTGACTGAGAACACTTCCTCAGGTCTAATCACCTCAGAGTGAGGATAGACTGTAAGAAATTAAATGCTTTGTGAATAACTCTGGAGCAACAACAAAGTTAGGAATGATGGAACCTTAGTTTTTAGAAGCCTGCTGATTTGTTTTGTGATCACTCTGCAAATTTACTGTTCTTGGACTGTCACTTATGTAACACTTTTCTACTCTGAGCACTGAAAGCGCTTTTCACTACATTCACACACACATTCACACCACACTTCATTCTTTAACACCGCATTCTCACACACACATTCACACTCTGATGGGTGCATTGGGAGCAATTCAGGGTTTAGTTACTCAGGGTTTAAAGGTTTAGCCTGGAGGGACCAGGGATTAAACTGCCAACCTTCTTGTTGGAAGACGACCCGCTCTACTTCCTGAGCTAGAGATTCTCCGTGCATACAGTGAACCTCTATTCATGTGCATTTCTTTGGGGATTACAGAATTACCCACCACTTGAACATCAGAGGGCACTCTGGATAGGAAGTCAAGAAGTTCGTTGTTGTCAATCATGTATGGATTGCGAAGCTTCTTGGTAAACTTATTCACACCTGTGGAAAAAAACGAGATTAGCATCTAAGAACTAAAAGAATCTGGCAAGAAACTCTCAACCCTTTGTCCAAACAGAACTACAACTGTATCATGAACACTCATGACATGATATGAACAGAAAAAATGATATATCTTCGCAAACTTCTTACAGGATTTATATTTATCTTGGTGATTCTTCAGTTATTGAAAACTGTGCTACAACGAATAGCAATTAAAGCAGCAATCAATGCAGAAAATTCCTAATCTGAAAAATAAAGCCAATACCAACAGCCTAAACGCTGCAGTTCCTCTGATGGCCACCTGAGGCCGCCCAACTCAGTCTCCATCATTAGTTCTAATTGCATTATACTGCCAGTTAGTGTCTGTAACTTATCTGTTTGTGGAAACTGCTTGCTAGCATTAGCAACTTAGCAGTCTTAGAACACTTAGCACCCTCTCATCCAAATGCGGTCATTTCTGGGTTTAATAAATCAGCGTGGTGAAGACTAAAATGCTTCAAACTGCAGAGTCTAGAAACCAATAGATGTCATTACAGTGGTTGTCTCCATCTTTTATATACAGTCTACTATAACATACATCAGTTTCATGCAGTTGGATCTTTTCACTGGATTTCTGTCAGTTTACATAATGCAGTGACCACAACCACAACCTTAGAGTACATAAAAATATAAGTGCTATGCTGTTAAACGGCTAGGAGGGCAAGAGAAACTTCATCAAACTAAAAGCAATGCCTTATTTTATCATCATTTTAAGGAACATGATCTGGATCCTCACCAAAATAATATTGGACTAGTAATGGACTCTTTCTTTGCCCATGTGCCTTCTCTCCACCAAGTTTTCTGAAATACACCTTATAGTTTTTGTGTAATCTTGCATAATCTACAGGTCTGTGTAGTCATCTTTAGTGTGAAATCAGAACGTACCCCATGCAAGCACGAGGTATCGTAGAGGTATGAGGTAGAGAAGAAATGTAGCCAAACATAAGGCAGTGATTGCCAAACAGCTCAGAAAAGGCACTGTCCAGTTAAAAGTGCTGCAGACAAAAAAAGACAAAAAACTTAAGAAAAACATCTTTGATCCTCTTTGATAGGGTATTATCTGGAAAACTGCAGTTCACAATTAAGATCTGCCACCTTCAGAAATAAATCAGAGACCACTTGTTTATCAACCACCATCTTAGTGACTTGTTTCATTACTATTGGTGACTAATTTAATTCCAGGATCATGCAATTCTTTTCAGCTAACTTTCATCAGCGGCTTCTTGGAAATTCCTTCACAAAGGAAAACAAAAGAACACTGCTGTGTGTTGATACCT
Organism: Etroplus canarensis; assembly: GCA_015106775.1. Lineage (NCBI taxonomy): Eukaryota > Metazoa > Chordata > Actinopteri > Cichliformes > Cichlidae > Etroplus > Etroplus canarensis. The sequence continues at coordinate 14,112 of VUQH01069118.1, forward strand.
ACTTCTTCACTCTTTCTCCATACGATGCCACCTCATCCAAAGCATTCTGAACACTAATGAACACATCCTGGATAGCATACAGCTTATCCATGAAGCCCTTAGGCTCTGACTCCTGACAAATGGAGAAATATCAGTGAGTGTGTGTACATAGACATGAATATCCAGTTTATGATTGTGAAGTACACTCTTCATGTGTCTGTGAAGAGAAACATCATATCCTGCCTTCAGAAGCCTGAATAAGTCCTTATCCAGGTTTTTGCACTTAGATACTATCTAGCTGTGCAGCAACTAAACCTTCAAAATAAAATAATTGCTTATAACACTTAGAAAGGTTTGAAATGGCGACGTTCAGACTTTCTCTGTGCTGTAGCACAACACTTACTAACATACAGACCCCCTTACATAGCTGGATGACGATAGATATGCCAACAGCCATGGAAAATGTTTTGGGAACTGCCTTTGTAAAAACTTTAAAAAGTCTCTTAGCTTATAAGAGCAATTATAGCTAGTATTCAATATGCATATGTGGATAGTCAGAAGCATACTTCCATCTTTATGGCCTACATAACAAACATCATGTGGTTGATATTATACAATAATATGCCACTAGTTAAAAACAGCATTACCTTTTCCTCTTTATCCTCTTCATCATCTTCCCATTCAAACATGGCATCCACAGACTGTAGTAAAAAAGGAGGAATGATGACTATTGTTAGAGAAGATCCTTTGGAGAAACATTGTGTCGTGCTTGTTTTCTCACCACATCAGCTATTTCTCTACTTGAGCAGAAGAAGTAGTTCCACACTAGCAGCAGCAGCAAGGCCAGTGGCAGCATGTAGAGCTCAAAGTTCCACACCGCCACCACAAACAGCTGAGAGGACATGAAACAACAGAACACTCAAGAGAACATTCATCAGTTATGTGTATGGGTTTATGTGTGTGCATTACTGCTTTGCATACCACAAATGAGATAATGCTCCTCTGTGCAGACTCCCATTCAAAGCAGCTGTTGATGAAAGTCCCAAAGCTAATCAGGACCATGATGCACCGCTTCACTCGGTTAAAGTTTTGCTGGAGCAACTGAAAGACACAAGTAATCCTAAAGTATGGCCTTAACTTTCCCTTCTGTGTAGTTATTATCAGTTTTATATCACCACCAAACCATCCAGCTGCCTCCTCAGTCCCTCTCCAGTTCACTTAGTGACCTAAGGACTTAACAGCTTCTGAGGTGCTGCTACAGAAGGTTGGAGATTTAGCTCTTAAAGTTAGTGGCAATACCATCTCCCTCTTGACATCAGAAATGTTGAAATCTGTTATTCTAAACCCACCAATTCAGAACTTCTACTGATACTTTTATTGTACTGACTGGTTACTGTTCAGTCTTTAGGTTCTTTTAAAAAAAATTAGTTTTGAAGACACTTTACTTCTGCTGCTTTGTCCAATATGAAAAGTAAATGCCTAAATTGAGTATTTAAGTAAATGCTACATACATGCTTGGAGACTTTTGGTTCTTCCTCAATGTATTTCTGTTCTGCAGGAACCACCGTCCTCAAAGCAGCTTTAACCTTAAAAAAGAGAGATGCACAGCTTTATAGTATTTTGTCCTGTTACAGCACCACACTTGAATTCAGTGAGCTCTTTAGAATGACCCACGCTTTTAAAAAGTTTGTAAAGGAAGACTGCATGGCTGTGGCAATGGGACTGAATGAAACACCCAAGTCCAATCATCACGACGTGTGGTCCATTACTTTTGTCCATACAGCATATATTACATTTGCAGGCTAAAAAGGATGACATTAGAGTCCTAAATCATTATATGTAACCAGAAGAACAGTCAGCTGAAACTCTGGGTTTACTTAGTTACAAAAATGTTTAGCAGGACCGTCCACAGCACAGCATGGCACTCACAGTGTTGTAGATGACATCAATCTCTAGGTAGATGAATCCTTTGGTCGGTGCTGTCAGCTCCTTATTCTTCAACAGGTATGCTTTCTGCTCACCGTTACGGACCTAGCACAAACAAGAATGCTTACGGTTTTTGGCTTTACTCACTTTATGTGTAGCTGTGGGGTTCAAAAAGGCTTAAATGATTACTGGAAATGCATATAAGACCAATTTAACAGTTTAAGGCTTTTTGGGTATTTTTTTTTTTTAGCATCTTTCATCATAGAGCTGTCTGTAAGATGCTGTACATAAGCAACAATAAAATGGTTGACCTTTACCAGATACACACTTGTGCGATATATAAATTAATGAATAGGCACTGTAGAGACATTTAACTCAAGGCCAATTTGTAAGGTAGGTTTGCCCAGTAAAATGCTAAAACATTCAGGTCTGTAAATTATGAAACAGAAATTACCATTTTTTTAAAAATAGATGTCACACCATTAGAGCTGTGAAATTAAGTTAAGTTAAATGCTGTCCCCTGTGTACTGTCCCCTGCGTACTGTCCACTTTGTGGAACTGCAGCCACTACGGGCTAATTTGTGTTTGTATTTGTAAAATTGCTGGTCATTTAGCTTTTCCAGTACTGTGAATATGACAAAAGTTATAATACCATATATAACTGATTTCTATTTGTAAAAAATGTTTGAACACCATGAATCATTTTCCCTCTATTTCACAATTATGCACTACTTTGTGTTGGTCTATCACAAAAAATCCCCAAAAAATATACAGTATTTACATCTGTGGTGGAATAATTCAAGGAGTATGAATACTTTCACAAGGCACTGTACATCTTTTACCTCTGACCTTTAAAAGTAGTTCTGGATACTTTTGTTTCTATTTTTAAGGACCCACAGATATCCTGAGAGTTCAGGATAGACAGACCAAGCTGTAAACTCCACTAAAAAAGCCTAACTTCACTGGAGAAATTCAGAATCAGGATTAGAATATTTTATTAATCCTGGGGAAAATTGTTATATTACAGACATTCAATTAAATGTATGTAAATATGAAAATGAAAAATGGAAAATATGAAGATAACAGTATATAAACCCTATTTGCAAAAAAATGCTATATGTAACATAAATACTCCAAAGTCAAACATTACTACATACAATACATATATGATATGGTAATAGGAAATAGTTTGCACAGTTAACCTGTTTATAGCTTGGTAGGAATAACTTGTTCTCTCAAGATAATTTCTGTCTTTACAGCTCTATCATGAGTGATTGTTTTTAAAACTCTATTTGGATTTAGATCATTCTTAACTTTGTAAATTTGATGTTGTGCAAGCTCAGGTAGCTGTAGCCGGTTGCTGTCTTCTAGGCACCTGTATTTGTGCTGATAGAGTGTTTTTAATGGAATTATATAACAAATAATACAGCTTGCTGTGTGGTACAGCCAGTCCAAGACATTTGTGTTTCATTTTGCTAAGTCAGTGTTATATTACCTAATCTGTTACTTAGCGCTAAAGATCGAGTGACTGTGGCTGTATGCTGCATGCATACAGTTGGAAGCAGCTTGCTAACCAAGCTTGTTGGCTTTAACTGATCATTTAGCACTTTACCGCCATGTTTAAATATGGTGATTTCTGGCCCAAGAAAATCAAGAAAATGGTGGCGAAAAAAAAAAAAAAATAGGGGGACGTTATGGTGGCTACGGCGATCTTTTATATGCAGTCTGTCTGCACTTATTTCACTCACATTCAATAAAGGAATGGCCACTTTCCCCAGGAAGTCTGCACTCCTGTCCCTGTCTTCATCAAACACTGTCACCTCCAGCACAGAGTGAATGTCTTTAACATTACTGAGGAAAGAGAGAAAAAATAGAACAAAGTTTAAACAGTTCACAATTGTTCATATCTAGGGTTTTTAACATTTGGTGAGTGATGTCCCCTATAGCTAAAGACAAAGTATCTTTGAATACTCTAGTTTTTCTTTAAATGTGTCTGACAAACCCACCCTTCATAATGCTGTGTACCACACTGATGTCAGTTTCATTACTGTTGTAAATCAAAGCAATGTAAGTTATGAACGATGTGTGACAATCAAACAAAGACAACTATAAAGAAAGCTGAAATGGTTGCTGTGTTGCTGAAAATCAAATTATATTTTATTGATGGCAATGTTAAAGAGAGCAGCATTCTGCTGGGTTTTTTCATATTTTTGATAGGCTGCAGATTTTTCAAAATTGACTCAAATTCCAAATCTAGACTTCTCCTCTATCAATGTATGATAGAGGAGAAGGAGCACACAGACAGAGATATTTATTCCACGCTTTCTATAAACTTCTTTATTGAGACAGTCTTCAAAGGACAAGGCAAGATACATGTCACAAAAGGGTTGCTATAACTTCCAGACATGTCTCTCTAGCAGTTATATCCAAACAACAAAAACTAAGCAAGAAGCAAAAGACTTAAATTGCCAAAAATCAAGAAAAAACATGCTGCTAACTGGTTATTCAACCAGCTAGGTCATCAGCTAGCTAAACGTCCTTTCAGGCAATCCTATATGGCTCTTTGAAAACCATAACAACTAATGCTTTAAGATATGGTCAAAAAGCATTAGTGTGTCTTTTTTATTTATTATTATTAATGTTTTTTTGTAGAAAGTTCTGCCCAAGGTCTCTTCCTGTTAAAAGGGAGTCCTTTCTTCCCATAGTCGCCAAGTGCTACTCGTAGGGGATGGTCTGATTGTTGGGGTTTTCTCTGATACTGTAGTATCTTACAGTGTGAAGCACCTTTAGGTGACTTGTTTTGTGAATGGATGCTATCTAAATAAAATTAAACTGAATTGAATTGAAGGAGTTGGAGTTAATTAAAGGCTTCTTCATTAAAGACAAGCTCGTGACCGCTCTCTGCCGCACCCATGCATGAATTGCAGCAAATTTCTGTACAATTAATAGGAAGTGGAATAACTCCCCTACACTCAGTTTCACAGTAAACAGTGTCATGTGACACCATCATTTATATTTCATTTCATTTAAGAAGGCACAGTGCACATTAAGATCTGCATTTAGGTTGATCATGTTAACATGTCAGGCTAAATGACATCTGTAGTCCTTCGCAGGTTAGTAGCGTGTTAAAAACCAGCAAATAAAAACAGTTGAACAATGATATAGCCATCATTCCAGATAATGATGACATATTTAGTTATACTATCAAACCACCTAACCTGGTTTTTAAAGACAGGTTCACTGTCCTATGTTGGTAACACAGCAAAAATTTTAAAACATGGGTTTCTAAATTTGGACATCAAAATTTTTCTTTTTACTGCACATTTATATATGTTTCAAATACTGATTATCTGTATCTTTGATTACTAATTCCATCTCAAATATCCACAACCATAGCCATCCACTAAGCCATCCAATAACCATATCAGTCATCCCCTACTCACCCCTAACTTAGCCTCTAAGAACACACCTCAAATAGAGTTCTTCATTCACCCATGCAGCCGAGTTTCTTCCATGTAATACAGTTCTCATTTCAAAAGCATTGGCTTTAGAGAGCCACCTGACATTAATGCAATTTACTTTTTCGGTACTGTATCTTAAAGCATAGGCTGGAAATTAGAAATATGTCTTGATAAATGTAGACTCACAGGGTGAAGACTTTGTTCCACTCTGGATTGAGGTTCTTGTAAACGGTATGGGTCTGCAGCCTGTCGTTGTTCAGTTCCAACACACAGAAAGGATCACTTTTACCTAAGAGACCAATCTGGTTAATGTGTGGAATGCTCAACATTCCAATGAACGAATCACAGCAAATATGAGGAACGTTACAAGAGGATGATGAGCTAGAGAACGCAAGAAATCTTTTATTCCTTTACCAGTTACATCTGCAGCCATTAGCCCTTCTGCCCGCATCACCTTCACCTGCACTATGCCCACATCTTTTAAGTTAGAGAATGACTTTATGACACCCTGTAGAGAAAAGTGAACATAAAAGTATAGAATCTTTTAAAAAAAATTGTAGGTATTCCATGTAAATTGTCGTCAGGATGCTGCCTACATATCGTTTGAGTATCTCTCTGCGCTCCTGTGGGTCATCCAGCGGTGTGACAGACAGGTCAGCAATGGAGACGGCAGCTGAAGCAGTCAGTGTAACCAGAAGCACCACAAAGCCTCGAGACTCCTCTAGTGCCAACTCCAGGTGATGGGTCTGCTCTTTAGCCAGAGTGGAGAGGTCCAGTTGACAGCTGGACCACAAAAAAACAAAACACTGAGCTCAATGACTGAAAATGTCAGTAAAAACTGAGTTAAAGCCAATGTCTTTGTGATTTAAAAATTGGCTATCCATAACCCATGTATAAAAAGATGGTTTCAGTGAAAATGAGTAGTAATAGGTATTAGGAATACTTGTAACATGTAACAACAGGCAGTGAAAGAAAACCCAGAGCTCTGAATGTGTTTGGATGGCTTTTACAGGGGACCCACTGAGTTCATATTCAGGTCCACATTATTTTAATTCTTGGACTTTACTAAAGTAACTTTGAATGATTCACAGTTAAAACAATGATGTTTTGGCTCACTTCCCAATCCTTAACTCAGCATTCTTCTGACTGGCTGCCCTTCCCAAACTGTTGGTGGGTGGGGTTACACCGAGATGACCATATTGGGGATTTCTGCTCTAATTACATCATACAGAGCCAAGAGTTGATCGGGTTGTGTTTAGAGCAGTCCTAATCCTGAACTTTTAGCTCAGGGATTACTTGTACATACAGTGTGGCTCAGGAGCTAGAGTGGGTCAGCTTTCAAAACTAAGGTTGGTGGTTCAGTCCCTGACTTCTCCAGTCTACATGCTGAAGCATCCTTGGGCAAGACACTAAATCCCAAATAGTTAAATGTGCTTTAGGCATAGAATAAAGCATCTTATGGGTGAATGAGGCTTGTAATAAAAAGCGCTTTGAGTGTTCAGTTAGAGTAGCAAAATGCTTTATAAGTACCAGTCCATTTATGTGCATGTGTGATGTAAGCCAACAGCTAAACATGGAGATTACCAATTTAGGGTGTTTTGGGGCTTTATACACACACACACACACACACAGGACCTAATATTTGGACCAAAAGTATTGATTTCTTCTCATTCTCATTACTCTATTGGTAATCAGATGTTTACACATGAATGAGCAATCAAAATCCCTGCCCTTCACCATCCTCATCAAAACACCAAATTCTAGAAGCATTGTCTTCAGAGACTAAACATCACCTCACTAACACCTGTTGAAAGGGAGTTTTCACTTCCACTGTTGCCAGACGCGTCTTCCTAAGGTTTCTAGGGTTCATGTGTAATGATGTATTTTTTAATGGTATATGTAGAAAGTTGAATTAGCATAGAAATCCCCCTAACACACACTGACAGACTGACCGGCCAATGAAATCGTCCCTCCTCCCAGTGTCTTTGTCCCACACTGTGATTTCCAGCACACCTCCTGTCTCTTCATACAGATGCAGGTCAAACTGCTCCCTCCACTGTGGGCTCAGGGTCTTTGGCACTGTCTGCATAGACACACACAGGGACACACATCTCCTATATTGAAGGAGCTCGTCTCCAAACATAAAAGCATGACCTCAGGTGCACATGCTGTACCTTGCTCTTGTATTTCTGGGGTCCCAGTCTGAACTTGACGTAGGGGTCGCTCAGACCATTTGGGTCCATGGGGGTGAGGTTTCGACCTTCAATTAATGCGATGCTGACTATCCCTCGCCAGAGCTGAGCTTTCCGATGCAGCTCTGACAGACGTATTGACTGCTGCTGCTGGCCCATACACACAGACATGCGCACTGAATTTATTACATTTATTTATCACACAGCAGGAGCAAGGACATAATGCAGGGCTCTGTTCTTCTGAATGGTGATGATTTAACCCAAACCTTGATTTATGTTGCTCAGAGATAAATACAAAAATATAACATAAAAATGCTCTCAGACGAAATCCCTAACAATCAAGTCCCATAGCACAGCTGGAATTAAACAAAGATGGGTACATTTACCTGAAGACTTTTTTTGTGTTTTCAGGCCAACAACATGAGAATTACCACAGTTATGACTGATTATAAGTTATAGTTTGACTTTGGACAAAATAGTTTAAATTAAAAAAAAAAAAAATCTAAATTCAAGGAGGCTTGCTACCTTTTCCCAGGGTAAAGGCAGCAAACAAAGAATAATGAAATTATGATTCTTAATTTTAAGTAGTTATAAACACGTTACAACTATCTAATAAATAGTTGTAACATGCAGTAATGTAGATATAATTTTCATAGGAGAAGTTGTAAATATAAATAAACACTTGAAATTGTCCATGTAGCTGCATACAACTACTGTACATCAGAATGTGTTTAAACCTTTATACAACAATTATGGCAGTTAATTAAAAATATAAGGTAAAATAAATGTTTGCATAAATATTTAGTATTTAGTAGATGCAGCTTTGGTTGCAATCCCAGCAATGAGTCTGATTATCCTCCAGGATCTGGTGACATTTTTCTGTATTCAGAATCAGAATCAGAATTCTTCCCAGGGGTATATTGTATTCAGTTTTCCCTCTACCTTTACCAGCCTTCCAGGGCCTGCTGCTGAGAAGCATCCCCAAGGCATGACGCTGCCACCACCATGCCTCACGGTGAAGATGGTGTGTTTGTGGTGATGTGCAGTGTCTAGTCTGAAGGCTTTCGCTTTGCCACTCTCCCATACAGCTTGATTGGTGAAGAACCTAGGCAACAGCTGTTGTGAATACTTTTTACAGGCATTGTAAATGCTAAATAAGTAATTTCTAAACTCAGTTTCCAGAAAATTATTATTTTATGATTTTTATAGATGCACTTTATGGGCAGTTTTGGAAGATTTTATTGTGCAATTAGAACATTTTAGAGCTTCAGGAGCAAAATAAAAATTTTAGCATTAAGCCTACATGTAGTTTTATTTTTTATTATTTACTTTCAAAAGAGTATGTGAGAAATATTAGTTATGCGCCTGTAGTGTAGTGGTTTACACATTCACCATACAAGCTAACGGTCCCTGGTTTTAAATCCAGGTGGGGACACAAGCCCCTCTCACTATGGAGGGTTGTGTCAGGAAGGGCATCTGGCGTAAAACCTCTGCCAAATTATCACTGCAGATTAATCCACTGTGGCGACCCCTTGATAAGAATACATGGGGACAGCCGAAGGTACATTTTAATATTTTGCATTTTCAGATGAAAAGGATACTGACATTTGTTAACCAAGTTTTTAAACCATGGCTTATTCTATAATAATAATAATAATAATAATAATAATAATAATAATTCATGTTTTTGGCCTCGAAATTAAGTATCTATAGCTGTTCTCTTGCATTTCCCCAAGGGGTCGCTACAGCAGAAGAATCTGCATTGGTGATTTGACTCAGGTTTTACACCGGATACCCCTCCTGACAGAATCCTCCCATGACTGATCTTTGCGACTTAGGTAACATCAATTAAATTAGAGGGGCATTTCTACTTTAAGTGCATCATCCAGAGAGCCAGTGTCCTTTCTTGCCATTTTTAAATGAATGTACTCTAGAGACACATCCAACTGTAATGGGTTCTCTCAACCTTTTCATGACATTTTTCTGGCAGGTTTTGCAAAATCTTGCTAAGAGACACAATGGGTGGATATACAAACAGTCAAGCAGCACTGAATATGTTCCAAATTAAGAGTAAATAATCTGTTTTGGGGAGTGCTTTTAGTGCCCCATTCATCAACATGTGATATGAATGAATTCTATTTTGTGCTTTATACAAGTGAAGTCTGGACAACCAGTAGGGCGACAGAGCAACGTTTTTATGAACTTCTCCCTGTTTTAGCTATGTTGGAATCTTTGCAAGTCAATGTGTGAATGTGTGACTTTGCAAGTCACACTTGTAACTGTGGTGTAAGTGTTATGAAATTGTTATTAAGACTGACCTAGTAAAATTAACATAAAAGACCTAAGTAGAGTAGATTCAATCAGTAACATGGGCGGAACTGGCAATGATGGTTAGCCCCAAGGCTAAAGAGGGAAATTTTGGGGCCAATGATACCAAAGGGGTCTGGATCCTGTTTTTTGGGAGGAAAACAATGGTGTCCTCCTTAATGCTAATTACTGTAATATGAAAACATGCCAAAAAATGTAAAGCTGTGCTTAAATAAAGGACATAAGGATGTTTTTTACCTCTGCCTCTCCAGAGAATACCCAGATTGTTACAGCAACTCCATTGAATCATCTTTTGCTTCAGTGTGGCCGTACTGTTATGGGGCCACTACACCTCCTAAAGCATCTTGATAGAGGTAGAAGGTCTGTCCATAATTAAAATCATCATAACTCACTGATTTTTAACCAATTTTGTCATGACTTGGTTTGCTATTTATAGCTGGCAGAATTTTTTGACTTCCCATGTCACCCCACCGAACTGACTCTTCATCCACCCCATTTTTAAAATTCTGGAAAAACCCCTGCTGGTGATAAGCATTGGTCATTGTTTTCTTTTACATATACTGAATTTAAAAGAATGGCAACAAAAGCTATGAAAATCCTCAAAGGAACAGTGTGTTTTATACATCCCTTACAACAGTCTGACTTCTCTGTTTGTGGTTCCTATATCTCGAAGCATATTGGGGACAAATAAATCTTTTGAAAAGCTCATAAAATTCATCTGTTTATTTCATTTGTTAAAAGAGTTGGTATTATAGGTTACTGGTCAATGTGGTACTTAGCAAAACTTATTCAAACAGGGAAAAAAAAAAAGAGTATATTTGTCAGGGACTAGTTTCAGTAGTGTTTTAAGGAACTCTAAGCTACAGAGGAACACATATCAGGCTCACATTCACAATACCAGGAAACTTTCATTGTTGGGTTTTGTTTTTTTACACTCATGGGATTTTTTTTGACATTAAGAAAAGAATGCGGATTGGGAAATCAATCATCAAGCATGCATTTGAAGAATTTTGGTGAATCGACTTGGCCTGATAACATCACGCTGCTCTGGATATATACAGGCTGAAGAACAGAGCCCTGGTTGCAGCCAGTGGATGGAAATGACAGCAGCAAAACATGAAATCAATGTTAAATATCTCAATACGAAGCATGACAAAAGTACAATCTCCTTGCTGAAAAAATAAATATTTGACACAAGATGGTAACATTGCTGTAAAAATACAGACACAATAAAGTAAAAAGCAGGGTGATAAGCACGAAGGTGCGAGGACAGTTAAAGCTGTGACTGCACACACAGACGATGATGATTTACCTTGGTGGATCGTTTCCAGGACCTCCTGAGCAGCATAGTCTGAATATACATTAAAATACATTATTTCAACTGATTTTTGCAATATGGGAAAAAAAACTAATGGGTAATGACTGTAACTATAGGGCTGCATAGTTCGTCTGCATTTTGCTAAAAAGACAAGAAAGCAGTGAAAACCTTTCACTGCTCATGAGTTAAAGAACCATTGGTTTTAAGCCACTAGGGGAAGCTGTAGGCCTTTTTTCCTGACTACAAGGCACTAAAACTAGTGACAAAGGAGGGTCATCCTGCTTCAATTAAGCTCCATGAATAAGACCCCAAAAATAGATCCTACGAATGAAAAATGCTCTCCACCAGAACTGAGTATTCATTAACTCAGCCTCACTGGTGTGTTGATCAGATCCAGTGAGACTTTGATCTACCCAAGCTTTCATTTCTCTCTGTTATTTGTTTTCAGTCCTCCTCTCTGTCTCCCTCATTCTCTTTCTTTTTGTTTATCTCTGGATCTGTTTCTCTGTATCCTCTCTGACCTGAGCTGCAGCACAGACTGAAACCTGGCCTATTATTAATTTATATTCTGAATTAAACATGAACAAGGCAGACTGTGCTTAATATCTTAGAGTGGAAGATATATTTGGAAACCATCTCTTAATGCAGATATATTTAACTGAACAGAAATTGGAATTACAGGTAAGCAGACCAAAATAAACAGAAAATGGCTAAATTTATTTGATACAGAATATTCAATCTTTAAAATGATTATAGTTTTTGCCTGCAGCATGCAGCTATTTAAAGAGAAGATGCTATCCAAAACCATCAGACTGTGCTTATTTTTTTTGGATCATGTGACTAATACAAAGGAACCTGATAGGTCAAAGGACAGAATTTAACCAATCCAGTTTGAGCAAAGTGATTTATCTTATATGAAGTATTTTGGGGTTATTGTTGTATTTTATCTAAGGTTAGATAGTAGAGCGGTGTCAGGATCAACAGAGGAGAATATGGAAGCAACACCAACAAAGGTGTTGTAATCCCATTATATGGTATGTTTCTGAACCAAGAGCAATATATACATACACTACCAGTCAAAAGTTTGGACACCTTCTCATTTAATGGTTTTTCTTTATTGTCATGACTATTTACATTGCAGATTCTCACTGAAGCCATCAAAACTATGAATGAACATATATGGAATTATGCAGTGAAGAAAAAAGTGTCTCAAAACATGTTTTATATTTTAGATTCTTCAAAATAGCCACTCTTTTCTTTAATTACTGCTTTGCACACTCTTGGCATTCTCCTCCGGTGCAGAATTATGACGTCTGTCTCACTTCAGTAACGAAAAAGTCAGATGAAATGCGACATGACCATTCAGACTGAGGTCACTTTGAAGGTCAGATACATATCTGCTGTTCAGATTGTCATGGACAAATAAGATATGGGTGACATATGGGCAAAGAGATCCGATTCGGTCCACTTGTGCCTGCAGTGGGAACATAGCCTAAGTCTGCGTTTGGGTCCACCAGCCATCCTCACTCTCACATTGCAAGTTATGACAGAAATGTATGCATACAAATTATAAGTATAGCCTACAGAGCTGACAAACTCATCAAACTTTAGAAGCTTTCTTGTTGTCAGATTGGACAACTGAGTGATGCCATTTTAATGACCATTAAATCTAAAGTTAAAGGCTTAAGCTCCATTCCTTACTAAAATGGGACCAAACTAAGAGCATAATCAGTTCATAGGGGCCGTTGGTTTACAGAAATAATTTACAGATTTACAGAAAAAACAATACAGCAAGTTTCTGTAACAGTCCAAGAAAGTAGTGGAACATGTAGCAACTGTACAGCTATTACTCCCTCAGGAGTTGGTAGAAACCAAAATAATATAAAAATATAATAGCTAAAAAAAGGTTAATATTAGGAAAAAGGCCAACTCCAAAAGACCACAAAAGTAAACAGTTTGTCATTTTTTAGGTCACTCATTTCTGGCTCTTTATTTGCTGAATACTCTGCTATGTTACCCATCTGGCTAACTGTGCCTGATGTTCACTGCTGGGACAGTACAGTGTAAAAAGACTTTTTAAAGCCTGCTTATGTGAATGGCTGAGCGCTTGAAGTGATGTGAGTGAATTATAATGATAAGACGAATAATGAGCTAAAACGTACTAAACAGCTTTGTGTAGTTGGGAAAATGAGATGAGAGTATTTGATAATGTTTGCGGGCAATCACTGAGTGTCTCCTCTCGCATTTCATAGTCATTTGATTCATATATATAGATTGATTTGTGTGGTTTTATCTACTTCTTTGAAGATTAAATATCCAATATTCAAAAAGTTGTAGTCAAAAAGCTCATAAAAATGAAATATAATGCTGCTCCTCTACTGTCCACCTTTGAGGCAAACAGAAAAAAGTCACATGGTCCAGACAGTCCAGATTAAAACATCTGAATGTGTACATTTAATTTTTAATTAGCAATTAGAGCTTTTAGAATAATTTAAAAGAAGAAAACTGAAAACAACATAAATACAGTTCTAAAATTAAAAGATTATGATTCCATCAATTTAGAGGTGTTTAGAAAAAGAGGGCTTATTATGCACATGTTTTTATTCCTGGACTAAATTAGCTTTGAATGATTTAAAGTTCAAAACCAGCCTTATTCATCTTATATCATCCTCTTAGTCTAGGAACACATTTTATTTCCCTTCCTCCTCCATTTAAACCAACTTTCCTCTGTTTAGCTGCCAATCCTAAAGAGAATGTTTGAGCAGGAGGTGGGTAAGGCATCTCCGCTCACAACAAAAGTTGTAAGCTAGAGATGACCATACTGAGGATAAATGCTCTCACTGACACAGAAGGTCAAGGGTAGAAAAAGAACTGACTGAAACAGAGTGTTTACAGCATCATGAACACTGCGCTAAGCGATTTTTTGAATGTACAGTGACCTTATAAATTAGAACTTTGCTTAAAATGAGCGTCTACCATTTTGACAGTATATTGCACTGATTTTATTAATGAAAATTAGTTTTCTGATCACAGCGAGAGCAAATCAGTCTGCAAACACATTTTACTGACGAATAAGAAACATAAAAAATGGTTTCAATTTGGGATTGTAGGTAACAATTTTTTATGTGAAGTAACCAGAAGTGTGAAGTGCCAAAATGTTAGCATTTAACAGCCAGTAGGTGGGTCAAAAGAGATGCTATGCAGTTGCATTTCTTGAGACTATACGTCTCTTTGCGGCCACATATAACACAGCCAAAATAACACTTATTTAAAGAACAAGCATGAAATTCATTTTGGTCTTTTGATCAGTGCCACACTGAGATCAGCTGTGAGGGGAACACCGTCTATAATTCATGTTGATCTTTATTTTATTCATAAGGGGTGCTGAGAAAACATGAAGCCAAAAAAATGAGGATAAAAGCTTAAGGAAATCCATCTAGAAACCAACTACAGAGACAAACAGTGCAGAAGTCATACAGCCTGCAGAAGTTTGACAGATGACTATAAAGTAATTTGCCCTCTACCGTGACTGATAAGGAAATTGCTACTCACTAGAGGTAAAGCAGGAAAGGGCCAGTCATAGTGCAGATATGGAAAGACACTAAGAGCCTAATTGCTGTGACACTCACTTTATGCACATAAGGCTTCAACCGATAATTCTTAACCTTCATCTGCTGCTGGAAACACAAAAACCCATTTTTACTGAAAGTGGAAAACAACAGTAAAATCTGTTAAAAAGGGTTTTTCCATACAGAGTAGGTGCACATTTGGAAAGTAACTGTGTACATTCACTGAACCACAATTAGGAGGCACTCTTCTGTGATTATTTCACTTTATACTGTGGTTCCACAAATTTTTACGCCAGTACATCAATTTAAGTCTTTACGGCTCACTCACTGATAAGATAAAATAAGATAATCCTTTATTAGTCACACAAGAGGGAAATTTGCATCACATAGCAGATAGTCACACAGTTCTAAAAAGTTTGAGAAATATGTAATATATATACTCAATTAATAAAAAAGCATAAAAAGGTACTGTTAAAGGTACTATTAAACCTATTTGCACAGCTTCAATAAATAATGCACGGTTGTACTGCTCTCTTCAGCTGTCTCTTCAGTTTGTTTATGTATTGACGTGTATTGACGTGTTTTATCGACAAAACCCATTCACAATGCTAAGTGGACCTACTTGGACAGCAGTGTCATTGTTCTTTGTGATTTTGCTGATCTTACAACATCTACAGCCTGGGATTGGAATCACAGTAGACATTCATGGACAATATAGCGGTGATCAACAAAATAACATCCTGCGCTATGGATGCGACCAACTGCT
>VUQH01069123.1:0-43004 GCA_015106775.1 Etroplus canarensis
TTGTCCAAAAAGTTTCATCTCGATAGATCACAGTTTTTCAGGTATTTACAACTTCGATGTTTTGTCTCATCTAATTCTGAGTGTTTCCCTTCATGTCCTCCTGCTTCTCTGTTGGATCGAATCCTTGAAAACAAAATTGACTCAAAACAGATTATGGGTAAGATGTATACAATGTTTAATGAATACAAAGTGTCCAGTTTAGCTGAGCTTAAATGAAAATGGGAAAGAGACTTAATGGAACCACTGACAGAGACAACCTGGCTACAGGTTTTAAAGAAGATTTCCTCCTCGTCAGTGCGCCTCAGACACTCTGTTATACAATTTAAAGTGGTGCATCGCCTCCACTGGTCAAAGGATAAACTGTCAAGGATTAAGACAGACCGGGATCCCACATGTGACAGATGCAAGACAGCTCCAGCCACACTGTTACACACGTTTTGGTCATGTCCCAAACTACACGGATTCTGGAGCTCGATCTTTAAGGCTTACTCCGAAATAACAAGGCAAACAATCCATCCAACCCCTTTGATCTCATTGTTCGGTGTGACCATTTATAAATTTTGTTTGCAGTTTGTCTGCCAGTGATATTGACTCATGATTGTGTTATCTTGAACATGTATTACCCAGTGACCCATTGGTTATTGAGTATAGTGTTGTCTATACTCTCAATATACAGTATTAAATTGTTTTCTCTTCATTTTTTTCCCTTCAGGTTCAAGAAAACATGAATGAATAAGTCAGACAATAATTAACAATATCTCTTTTAAAGTCTGGTATCTTGGGGAGGGACGGGGTGGCAACGTTGTATGTTTGTGTGTTTATCTTTCCGAAAAATAATAAAAATACTTGGAATAAAAAAAAAAAAATTCCACAGACCATAACAGACAAAGCGAAGGCCAATACATTATCTCCTTGTTGGTGGTAATGAAAACACCAGTCAAAGTTTGATAACAAAAATCTTTAATCTCTGTGTTAGAAGTGAATAGAAACTAATTTTTGAAGATTTTTTGTTGCTCTGTTTGCGGTTTCTAGGGTTTTGAGCAACTTTTGCTTCAAAAAAATTCTTTGCAGGCCACATTTAGAGCCTAAAAGACATTGTCAAAGAGGAAGGCTTAAACAGCTGGAAAATTAATCTGGTGAAGGACGATCTAAAAATACCCAGACTGAATGACGTAATGCCATTCCTAGGTCACAACTATCCTTCAACAAAACTACTCCTGAACCTCCTGAGTTTACAGCCTACTGCTCCACGTCTTATTGTCACCCACTGCAGCACACTTGTCTTACAGGCCCGCTTCTCATTTGGGCTCCAGAATTTAATGGTGTCTAGGCATGCAGCCAGGCAGTCAAATGTTGTGTGAGGCGGAATAAAGCTGTGTTTCGGAGGCAATTCACAATGACAAGTGACAACAGTTTCACAAAAAGTGCCTTCTCCTCACAGAGACTCATTAGGCTGTGGAGTTGAGAGGGAGCAGCCATGCAAATCAACCTCTGATCAGTCAAAGTGACATATAAACAATCTGGCTTCTGCTCAGAAACACTGCATTTCTCCTAGTAGCCTCCAACTGTGGAGTGGGAAGCATCTCATGCACAGTTCTGTTATAAGAAGTCTGATTTGGGGTGAAAAAAACAATCAATTTAGGTGCACAGGTCAATGAAGTTTGCATCTAGCAGAAATAATTGTCAGTGCTTTTATCTGTAGCATAAATTGAAACAATACTAATGTAAGTGGCATTAAAGCAGAGAAAAGAGACTGCTTCACTTTAATGGGAAGTGACAAAAACAGTGGTCAGCACGAAGCTTTAGCACTGTGCTTACAGCAGCATTTCTGGGATGCATGTCTTTGCAGTCTGTCACCAAACTGTATTAAATGTTTGTTCGTGTTAGCAGCGGCAGAGATACCTGCTAATTAGTGCTAAGTACCGCACAAATAAGTAAAAGCACAATTTCACCCACCTAAACTAAAGCACAGGCCTCTTGGACTAGCTATTGGTGTCATGGTCTTATAAACCTTGGTTTTTCTTGTTCTCTTTTGTCCTTTCCAGCTCTTGTTATTGTCTACTGAGTTCACCTCTGCCTTATTATCCCTCTTCCTGGTGTGAATAAACTCTATGTTCCCTCTCAGTCTTTGTCAAGTGGTAATCTGATCTCTCTCTTAGTTCCTGTCCTTATCTTTCGGTCTCCAATTTGGTCCCCAAGTTTCTGCTTTGTGCTTATTTTACATGTTAGTTTGCTTTTCTTTGGTATTTTCAACTGTGCCTTTTTTGTTTCTCATTGTACTATCTGCATTCCTCCTCAGTGTTGCACTTGTCTCCACTTGGGTCCATTTATTGACAGCATGACAGTACGTACAATTAGCCGCACAGCAAGCTATGTTATTTGTCAGACAATTGCAATGAGATGCTCCAGAAGGCACTAACACTGAAAACGCAGCAGAGAGGTCCAGCTTAGTGCCAGGAATTAGCTGAGCTGAAGCCTAGCAGCCTACTTGGCGTCCACCTGCAACCCAAAGCATTCATGCAAACCTAAAGCAATGTTTTTACATGACCACTTAAATGGATGAATTATAAAAAAGAAATCATATCCTGTTTTGTTCTCCTAAAGGGGAAAGTAGTTTTTGTACTAGAATATAAAGCTGGTGTTCATAACATGAGAGAATATAGGGATTGCCTATAGTTGGTGTAAAAGATAGACACATGCTACCATAATGTCACCAGTTGGCTAGCAAAATCCTGCTATGAAGCCTCGAGCTTAGTGTTTTCATCTTGGTGTTTTGAAAACGGACCATGACCAGTAAATAGTAAATATACTGGTAATTCCATCCATCCATTTTCTGCCCCTTATCCCAGTCAAGGTCACAGGGGCAGCAGTGTAAGCAGAGACACCCAGACCTCCCCCCACCTGGCCACCTCCTCCAGCTCTTCCAGGGGGACACCAAGGCATTCACAAGCAAGTCAAAAGATTTAATCTTTCTAATGTGTCTACCCTGGGGCCTCTTTCCAGTTGGACATGCCCAAAACACGTACTCTAAGAGACATCCAGGAGTCATCCTGTCCAGATCCCCAAACCACCTCAGCTGCCTCCTTTCAGTGTGGAGGCGTAGCAGCTCTACTTTGAGCCCCTCCTGGATAACTGAGCTCCTCACCCAGTCTCTAAGGGTGAATCCAGACATCCTTCAGAGAAAACCAATTTCTGGCCCTTGTATCTGCAGTCTCATTCTTTTGGTAACTGTCCAGAGCTCATGACCATAGGTGAGGACAGCAATGTAGCTTGACTGATAAATCGAAAGCTTTGCTTTAATATTCAGCTCCATCTTTGCAGTAACAGACCGGTACAGAGACCACACCAATCTGTCAGCCAATTTACCGCTCCCTTCTTCCCCCACGTGTGAACAAGACCCCGAGATACTTAAACACCTCCACTTGTGGCAAAGACTCATTCCCAGATCAGAGTAGGCACTCCACCTTTTCCAGCAGACTGGCACTTATATAGCACTTTTCTACTCTGAGCGCTGAAAGTGCCGTGTAAGGGGTAGACTGGACTATGAAACCAAGGACAACATATACTCATTCGCTAACCACTCATAACTGAATAATCCTTCTTTCTGACTCTAATATTGACCATCATTTTTAAGTTGAACTTCACGTTTTATTCAGAATAGACCAAAACTAGCAACTGAACCCAAAAACTCACCAGAGAAGTCTTTACTTAAATCACAAAGCAAAGGCCAGGGCTGTTTTCTCATACACTGCCTCCTGATGGCCATTAAAAAGAACGCAGGTTTAAGGAACTTAAACCTGTGATTGACTCACTTTTTTAGAGCCTCGTGTGGCCACTCAAGAGACTGCAGTTTTTGACCGTTCTGTGCTAATTTAGTTTTTCAGCCTCAGAGGTTGCTGTATGGTTACACCCAATATCAGTGTTTGGTGAAAGGGTTCAGATTGTTGAATAATGGCATTACGATAAGAACAGATGATAAATGTAATTATTAAACTATAACTATTAATAAATGTCAATATGAATGGGTCCTCAAGTGTTCCATGATGACGTTATCCCATGCGGTTTGAAAAGCAATCATATGTAAACAGAAATACAATATTTGCTTTGCCTGTGAAGTGAGCACACTCTACAGAGGATGGAGGAAAGAGCAAACATTTGCTCATTGAGTTTCACAGCACAACTCCTGCGCCCTCTAATATGGAGAATCCTGCCAGTTCCCCAGTGCCGCTGTCTGACGGGCCCGTCAGCATAAACTGTCAGCCGTGTACCACCTGTACCTTCCAGCTTCCAGGGGATAGAAGCGAGAGCAGGAAGCAGTCTGATGCATGGATGTGGAGTGAAGGCATAAAGCACATCTGAAGCACCCCCTCATAGCTCAGACATATAGTAGAACTCAACTAAATCATATGCCAAAGCATCTGAAGGAGGCATTTTGGATTAGACTTGACACCAGGCAGGTTTTATAAAGTTATTTTTTTTCTATTCAAACTATCAACCACTCAGTGCAGATAAGCATATGAAACTCAGTGAAAAATGGTTTGTTTACACCCAATATGTTTTGAAATTTGCAGGCTCACTATGGCAGTTATAGTGAACGAGTTGGTCCAGCTGATGATCCTGTAAAACTGATGGGGCGGCTCAAAAATTGTGTCTTTTTTTTTTCTTGTTTCGCTAGGTGCGCATTCGTACAGCGAGATAACAATATGTTGCAAAATGCTGTCAGACTGAGCTGGACCTAAATACTGTACATTTTCAGTCAGCTGGTTAATAAACAGCGTTATTGTCTGACCCACAGCTCTTGGAACCAATCCATGTGGTTGAATAAGCAGGATGTCACAGCTGAGTGTTAGTGATATAACAAAGGGGTTTACTCTCAAGAGTGAAATAGACTGAATACCATAGCAGCTAAAAGTAGACAGTTCAGCAAGCAGCTAATGGGTTTGCCTGATTACTAAATAGATTAAACGTGTTTAAGGATGAGATAGATTATGGGAAAGAAAAGGGACTTCTGGAGTGGTGTTTGTGTATTTGTCCTTATGGTCCTCCACACACTCAGAGAACAATTTCTTTTATCCCTTTCATTGCTTGATTAGGTTAAGGCAGCTATTGTGGTTTCAGCTGAAATCCACGAGGATGGATGGAGGAAAGATGGTGAATCAAGAAGTGCAGATTGTTAGTAAGGAGGGACTAAGGGCAGCTATGGCAAAGATGAAGAGTGGACAGGCAGTTGGTCAGGATGACGTACCTGTGCAGGTATGGAGATGCCTAGGAGAGAGAGCAGTGTGTGACAGAAGAGGATGCAAAGGATAGGGTGAGATGGAGGCAGATGATCCACTGTGGCGACCCCTAAAGGGGGCAGTCGCAAAACGAAGAGGTACCCAGTACACAGTAATCAATATGGGAACCCATCACCTATCATTTGAAGTTTGCCTTTGCAGACTACAGGCAATATCTTGAGGGTTCCGGATATAGCCATTAGGTAACTGGCCTGAGGCATCCTATTCCGTTTGACTTTCGATGTTTTGAAATTTTTAAAAGGCTAACAAAGAGCTAGCCCACCACAGACGATAGCGATGGTTGCACAGCATGGTTATGCACTTGCTGGCATAGCAAGAAGACTCTGGATTTAAATCTCCTGGTCTGCTGGGGCTTCTCTGTGTGCAGTCTGCATGTTCTCCCTGTGAGCACTTGGGTTTCCTCCTGGTCCTCCAGCTTCCTCCCACAGTCGAAAGACATGCATGCTAGGTTTAAAGACTGATTCTAAATTCGAAAGGCGCTGATGGAAGGTACATATTACACTAAAGTACAGAGAATAAAGTGATATATGAATATGAAAGTAAAGCACTTTGAGTGATAAGTAAGAGTAGAAAAGCACAAAATGAGCCATTTCTTTCCATTTAGGCAAATGTGTAACCCCTTTGCTCTCTACACAGGCTGGTAACTGAATGCAAACAAGGCGAGCATTATTGTGAAAAAATACTTAGTTTACAAACTGTACCAAAAATCTTCTCCATCACCGACAGATAAATACAAATTACTGGCCTGAGTGTGTAGCACTGACAGAGCCTGACCAAGCGTCACCAAGTGAAACATTGGTAGTGAAACTAAACAGTCTGATCACTTTGAATGACATAATGTCTGTCCAACAGACATCACAGTGAGCTGTGATAGTCAGTGTTGTTTATGCTTGACCTGTCCACTCTCTTGGTTTGAGCTTTTTGGATTAGTTATACTAATCTAAACAGTCAAAATCCACTGTGTCCCACTCACTGTTCAAGTACAAGCATACACTATTTTGACAAAAGTATTGGACCACCTACACATTACACCTACGGGAGCTTTTATGACATCACATTCTTAAATCTATGGGTATGAACATGGAGTTGGTCCCCTCCCTTTCATCTTATTCAAAAAACATGTTTTTATTTTAGAGTCCACAATTTTTATTGATAAGATGAAATCCTGATGTTGAGCACCAAAAAACCAAGGTTTTACTTAAACAAATGTATCTTTTTTGCTGGGGCTAGCTTGCCGCATGTCTGCAGTCACATCTCCACTACAAAGTGCTTTTTTTTAATAAAAAAGAAAAACATTCACCATTTGCACTTCATTACATGATAATCCATATGTCAAGCCTCTGCCAAGAACAGCTTATCTTAATCGAGATAAAGCTTTACATTCTCATGGACCAATCAATTTACACTCCTGTCAATAGCAGACCGCCAGCACAGACCCTGTAAATCCAATACAGTCAACCGGGCCGGAGGAGCAGGTGAAAATGGAGCGATGAACAGCAAATAAAGACAGTTAAATATACAACATGTCATCACAAAATAATTAACCGGACATGGACTGAACAATGGAGTTTTAAGACTTTCTTCCAGCAGGGACAAGATGTGGAATTAGACTTTGTCAACATTAAGATATGATATTCACGTATGCTGCATAGTCTAGACTAAACTGATCATTTTACTCTCCTGTCTTCCCTCATAATTGAATCCCCAAACTGTGAGACACCCTGGCAGAGTC
Source organism: Etroplus canarensis (assembly GCA_015106775.1). Classification (NCBI taxonomy): domain Eukaryota; kingdom Metazoa; phylum Chordata; class Actinopteri; order Cichliformes; family Cichlidae; genus Etroplus; species Etroplus canarensis. The sequence goes on from VUQH01069123.1 coordinate 7,030, forward strand.
TTAGCAATCTTTCTTTCTGTTTGGTGAGCTGGATGCAGAGACACTGCTGCCACTTGTGTTTGTTCTTATAAATAATACATTGTTCACTCCTGCTTCTTGTTCATGACCCGCAAAATTGCCTCCCACGCAAGTATGGTAGCAGTACCCACACGCTGCATGGATGCCGGGAGGAGGGAGGCAAAGACACAGGAAATAAACTGATTCTATTTTGCAAATCATTATGTGCATGTAACCCAGGGGAGTTTCAAATCTAAAGCAGAGCTGGGCAGGGACAGGAGGAAGGTTATAGCACGTTTGCCATGAGAGAGCCCTGCATGGATGAGAACATTCAGTAGTTAAATAGAGTTTAATGTAAGGCAAAGTACATAAATGTGCAATATATGAAATATAAATCATGACTGCTGGGGGAGCGGAAATGATCAACGCATCTTCCTGTTTGTTCCTTTGGCTGACGAACGTCCACCACTCAAATGCAAAAGAGGTAATTATTTTATCACTTCAAAGCAGACTCACTCAGCACAGCAGTATTATATTGTCATTGACCATGGAAATTGCTGGGACTCAAATCTCTCCTGAATTCACACTGCAGGAGAACTGAAGTGATTCTACAAGTAAAACAAGTTTGGCGCAGAATAAAAATACATAATAAGCAGGCCCACACGGAATCTGTGCTCTGCAGGATCCACAGATTTTCTGCAGAGTTTGAAGAGGTGCGTGTTGCTTGGCAAGCGTTTGCCATTTCTTGTATGTTGCTGTGACTTTGATCGGTGTGAAAAGGCCGTCCTGAAAACAAGTCCTGAAATCTTCATGATGGAATTAGAAGTGTTAACATTCAAATGCTTGAGTTTCAGCCTGTTGTGTTTGTGGGGAAAATTTACTGTAGGATGATGTGGTGTTTCAAATATACCAAGAAATTTGCTCAGGAAACAATGATTATCATATTTTTTTAACTATTCATTGTTAATGTAACAGGCAAAAAAACACTGCAGAATTCTGTAGATTTTTCCCCTTGGATCAGAAAACTCGGAAAATGTCTGTAGACTTCATTTGGGCCTGGTAACAAGACAGAGGGCTGACGTAAAGGGAAAACAGGCAGCTATACTGCCCTTTAAGCACTGATCCCACACATGCAAAAGTAATTACAAATCAATGCGACATGAAATTCATAATGTTTGTTACGGAGCGGCCACTGAAGCACAGTTTTTATGAAAGGGATAAGAAACAGTTATGATGCATTTACAACTTTACAGAGTGGTTACAATAAACTTATGAAACTAACTGCTTTCTGCACAATATGTACATAAAAAATAGTTTATATTTCTGTTGTAGCTGTCAAATATTGCCCTTTTAAAATTGTCTTATTGTATATTATCAATTTATATGTACATTTTATATTGTTTAGCATTCATTGTGGACCGCCAAGTAAGAATATCATTGCACTTACTGTGCATATGACATTAAAACTTTATTTTATTTCATTGATTTGACGAAATGTGATGAACTTGTGTGACATGTAATGAGGTATTCATGACTTTCATGAAGCACGATATTGTACCTGCCTCGCAACTGCTTTGCAAATATTTGTGACACTTAAGCTACGTTAACACTGCAGATCAATTCCGATTTTTTTTGTTGAGATCAGATTTGTTTTGTGTGGTCGTTCACATTATGCTTTAAATGTGACCGCCATCGGACTCCAGACTCCTACGGCCCTGAAGTGACAGAAATGCTCAGAAGAAGGCATGATGTCACACGCAGCACGCTGTGTTTAAGAAAGTAAAATATGGATGGTACACACGTCAGCGTGGGTAAAACCTCACTTTCTTTCCACTGACCAGCTCCATCAACACTGTCTGCCATGCTTGTTTCATCCATTGTTTACATTTGATCTTGTCACGTCTCGCCTCGTCCGATGCAGAATTATGACAGACTGAGAACATTGGATACATATCCGATTTAGGACCACATATGGAAGTGGCCTGAATCCAATTTGAAAAAAAATTGATTTTTGCCGTTCAGACTGTCATAAAAAATCAGATATGGGTCACATACGGGCAAAAAATTGGATTTGGGTCACTTTTGCCTGCAGTGTGATCGTAGCGTATTATTTGCTGAACCAGCCCAATGTGGCTAAAGATTAGTATGCATTTACAAAATTTACAAAGAACTTACGGTATCTACAACACCGTTGGGGCATGTTGTGAAGGTTTACTGAATTGCAATCCTTTATGAAAGTCTTATAAATTAAAAAAAAATTGCCACCTCAAATCCTGCAACAATATGAGGTGTTTACAAAGTGTTGCATATCATTACAATGCTCCAAAATTCAATCACAAACACATTTGGGAGTCACTTTGAACTTTGTAATCACCTTTGTTTACATGGGATCGGTGTTTTATTTTAAAGCAAATTAATAGCACATTGTCTTACCATGTACAAAATTTTAACAGACAACAGTTTGAAATTTTTTTATATTTATTTTTTATAATTTTTTTATCATGGTCTTAATAGGTTGTTGAATACAAGAAATTCCAACCAAATACTTACAAAGTATTTAAGTAATTTCTGTCTGGGGATTAATAAAGTATTCAGTATAATTAGATCAATTTTCTTATAAAGTTAGAGCTCGTCCATATGCAAAAATAAATACCCTACTTACTCCGTGAGTGGTCTCTTTGTCCCTCAAGCTTGATCCTCTACCAGAGGCCTGGGGGCTTGAGGGTTCTGCGCAGTACCTCAGCTGTTCCTAGGACTGCGCTCTTCTGGACAGAGACGTCAGATGTCATTCCTGGAAACTGCTAGACCTACTCTCCCAGTTTGGGTGTTCCAATTACCACAGGGACCACTGTTGTCTTCACCTTCCACATCTTTTCTAGCTCTTCTCTCAGTCCTTGGTATTTCTCCTTTTCTTCCTTCATCCTGATGTTGCTATCATTTGGGATTGCTACATCTATCCCTATGCCCTTCGTCCTCTGCTTGTCCACCACTACAATGTCCTGTTGATTAGCCATCACCAGTTTGTCCATGTATATCTGGAAGTCCCACAGGATCTTAGCTTGGTCATTCACTACCACCTGTGGAAACATATCCCATTTTGACCATGGGACTTCCAGGGCATACTCGGCACAGATGTTCCTGTACACTATGCCAGTTATTTGGTTATGGTGTTCCATGTATGTTCTGCCCTCTAGCATCTTGCACCATGCTGTTATATGCTGGATTGTCTCTGGGGCATCTCTGCACAGCCTGATCTTGGGGTCTTGCCTATTATGGTAGACCCCAGTCTCTATGGATCTTGTGCTCAGAGCACGTTGGGTAGCCAGGCATTTTAAGGATCACTGCTGCTGTAGTGTAAATCAGCTGATTGGTTTCAGTGATGGTGGCAGTAGGGATTATCCGTAATGCAGCATTCACACCTTTCTGACTTTCAGCTACCATCTGTGTTTAACAGAAGCATTCTTTACAATTATTTCCTAAAAACTTTAAAGTGTTTCAGTAGCACCTGATGCAAGAGAATAAACAGAATGTCCTGTATTTACAGTTGGTGATTTTTTTTTTACTATATTATGTGTGGTTGATACCCTTCAAGATCATATGAGAATGCCTCTGTAAAAGTGTTCCCTCTTCAATCTGTCAGTCTATGTACAGGGAGAATGTAGACACTACAGAAGAGCCCCATCAGTGGCTTGTAGCTAACTGCTCTTCACCTCTTCTCATGAGGCACTCCTTGTTTGAGGACTGGATAGCTCTTGGATTGATGGGATTGGCATAAATAATTTAAGCCTGCATTAAAATGGAAGGAAATGGTGACTCACAGAGGAGGAAAAGTTGAAATGCTAAGTGGTTTAGAAACCGCTGCCTCATCTCAAGTCAGTGTCTGCCTGGCTTTAATGAATTACTTCCAAAGGACACTATGTAGCAGATACGAACAAAGGATACATATGCCACTGCATACATACATTATACATGCAAATAGACTGAAAAAAGGTTGGAGAAATGGCTTACATCAAGCTGCTGACAGCTGATGAGCAGGTGTCCATAGCACAGGGGGAAAAAAATAACCATACCGGTTCATGTCTGCTGTCTAAACTGTGTAACTATACAACATGCTGCAGGCTCAGTACATAACGCAGCACTCTATAAATAGATTGCCCCTGCAGCTTTGGAGTTAAGAGTAGAGTTAGTATGTGCATTAGTGGGCTGGCATGCAACATGGATGACTGGAAGCTGACAAGGAGGAAGAAAAAGAAGTGATGAAAACGGCCAGCCACTCAGTACGTCACCAGCTGTGCTCCTGCAGTTTTCCATTCACTGTGCAACGACTCATGATTAAAGGGAAGGGGGTGAGCTTTAGCAGAATTGCATGTAGAACTTCATATAGGCAGCTGTAAAGTCCATTGATTGTGACAGTGCTCTATAGGATTTGTGATGGCCTAATTCCACTACCTAAATGATGACCATGTCTGTTTTCCCACTTATATAATGATACTTGGATAATAAACATGTATACCAGATTGTAAAAAGCTTACTCAACTGAAATATACAGCAGAGCTAAAGTCTGTGTAGGAGATACATTATTCAGTAGTTAACCATATAAATACCACATTTATTTCCTATTGTACTTTAGTGACACATCAGAAAATGAAGTATAAAAGCATTTATGTTGCAAACTAACATAAAAGTAAAATCTTATATACGATTGTTTGATTGAATAAGAGAAAATTCATATTTGTAAGTTTTTGTACAGTTGTTCAAGAACACCATGCTGGGACTTGATAGACCTTTTGTTTTGTTTTTTTGTTTTCTTGTTTTTTTTTAATTTAAGGAGCAGATAACCTTAAATGGAAATAAAAAATAAAATAAATATAGCCATTATTTTAATATTTTAATGACAAAACTTGCTCCCCGCAGTCACCATGCTACTACTAAAGGTATATGCCCAAAAAGCCCTAATTTAATCATGATTGCTGAACTGACCAAACCCTGCTTAGCATGATGTGAGGCTAGATGCCCAGGCCAACTTGTTACTTTTTTTAATGCAAATTGGATGGATAAGAACTGATATATACAGCAGCAAAGTTGATTCTATAGTATCTCTGAATTTTATTTTTTTTTAGTTTTTTCTTTTTTTTTTCAAATTTAGCTTCAGCAGCAGCAGACAACAATGGTGGCAGACATGACATGGTATCACCATGAACTGTTTAATCCCATGATTTTTTGTTTTGTCTTGTGAAGCTCAGAGTAACAGTTACAGAGATATGGCTAAAATGTTTTTAAAAAAATCATAGAAAATACCACCTGGTGGCCAATTTGTATTTTCATAATGGTTGAGAATCAAATCAGTTCCAGATCTCATGGAGGTCTATCACTATGCTATAATTCAAAATCCTGAGTCAAATAGCTTTTGCATTATTGTGCTCACACGAAGGATTTGTGGTGGCTGTGGATGTGGTGGCATGGTAACATAGCATGATTTCATGATCAGCTGGGTTTTTGTTTCATGCAGATCGAAAAAATTGTTACAGAGATATAGCTACAAATGTGCATTTCTTTTTTTTCCTCCTTTTTTAAAAAACTGATTTCAAGCAGATGATAATGGTGGCAGACATGACATAGTGTCATCATGAATGTGTATTATCCAACAATCAATTTGGTTTTCATTTTGTGAAGATCAGATAATTAGTCACAGAGATAAAGCTAAAAATGTAAAAAGAAAAAATTACAGATAAGACCACCCAATGACAAATCTGTATTTTTAAAATGACTCAAAATGTAATCAGTTCCAAACCTCACTGAAGTCCATTACTGTGATAAATTCAAAAAATGAGATGAAGGATTTGCAGCAGTGGTAAAAGAGGCAGTGATGCTGATGGTTCTATCGTATCCCGGCTTTTTGGGGATATAATAATTAGGTACCCTAAAACAGAAATATCCTGTAAATTTAAATGAAAACGGGGCAAAGAAAACTTCCAACTTTTCCTCTTCAGCATCCAGATGCAGAAGTGTCATCCCAACACCTGTAGCTACTTTTAAATCACAAATTAACTACCAAGCATGTTTGGACTGTGGGAAGAAACTGGAGTACTAACTCTGCCACCTCCAGCTCCACCTTTGTTTTTTTTCTTTGTCTTTTGATCTCACTGCTGTCTTGTAAACCTTCCCTTTTCCCTTTCTCTGTCACAAATAATCCCTGACACTTGTTCCCACCCCAGGAATTTAAACTCATCCACCTTCACTCCCTCTACTCCTTGCATTTTTATTTGCAGACTGCACTTGAAGCCCTGAAATATTAGCTGTTGTCCAGAAAGCACAGGCAGTAAACTAAAGGTGGGTGTAGTTTACAGGTCAGAAAACTCAAGCCAGGGTCTTGCAGGGTGACTCAGTGTTACAGAAGTCTATGAGAAAACCAGGTGATTGCTCTGGTGCTCATAACCTCAGTGCAGTTTTCTGATGAGTTTATGGTCTAGTTTCAAGTTTCACATGTTACTGTACACAGTATAATGATCATTTCAAACATCATGGTCCACATTAGTTTTAAAAACAACATTAAAGCAGAGTATACATTAGGGTGGGCCTACCTTGTCATGACAAGTTGGTACCATATGAGTGTGAGTATCACACCTCATGCAGGAGGAAGATGGCCAAAATCTTCAGCTCAAGCCTTAAAAAACATGGGGAAAATCACACTGGCTATTTATATCTTTTATATCAGATATATATACCTGTTCAACTGCTCTTTAATGCAAATATCTAATAAGCCAATCACATGACAGTAATTCAGTGCATTTAGGCATGCAGATATGGTCAAGACAAACTGCTGAAGTTCAGCCCAATCGTCAGAATGGGGAAGAAAGGTGATTTAAGTGAATTTGAACGTGGCATGGTAGTTGCTACCAGATGGGCTGGTCTGAGTATTTCACAAACTGCTAATCTACTGGGATTTTCCCACACAACCATCTCTAAGGTTTACAAAGAATGGTCCAAAAAAGAAAAAATATCCAGCGAGCGGAAGCTCTGTGGGCGAAAATGCCTTGTTGTTGTTAGAGGTTTGAGGAGAAGGGTCAGACTGCTTCAAGCTGATTGAAAGGTAAAGGTTACGCAGTTAACCACTTGTTACAACCAAGATATGCAGAAGAGCATCTCTGAGTGCACAACACATTGGAAAAGGAGGGCTACAGCAGCAGAAGACCACAAAGTTAACAAAGTTAACAGACTAGTCTGTGGGTTCCCAGATTGCTGAGGATGTAATAAACTGTACAGGTTTGATATCTACAGTATAAAAAAGATGTAGGCCAGATTAAAATTTAATGGTGGGTTACAGAAAACAGGGAAAATTCAGCAACAGTACAACCAGTCACTATTGAAATAATTAACTCCTCACAGCCATGCTGGTGGAACAGCTAAAAGAAGCTATAGATGAATAAATTATGATTATAGGCCGCTCTCCTTGTGACTTCAGCAGGAAGACTAATGTTTTCATTCCCCCAGTAGCATCCATGCCTGGTGCAATTGTTTTAAACGACCTTGTTCAGTCAAGAGAAGAGCAAATCTCCATCAAATATGTATCCATTTGGGGATGAATAATTCATTAGGGACGTTCTGTATGATGGAATTATGCAATTTGGGAGCTCTGGCACATTTCATGGCAGATGCACAGAAGAAGAAATGGCTATTTTTCTCTGTACATGTGACACCCATCTCATATATTGACTATCTCATCAGTTTTTCTCTGATTAATGAAGTAAGAACCCTTACACTGAACAGATCCTGTCTGCTGAAGGTCGCTCGATTGGGATTCATTTTACAACATGAATTTTAGTTATTATGGCCTGCATATTATGAATTGTATATTAAGTCCTTTTCATCTTTAAGACGCCGACCTAACAGGGGCACTGTAATAAAGGCTTAAGTAATGTTTTATTCACCTACAGTACATTACAATTTTAATGAAACCTGGCCCATCCTGTCAGTATGCAGAGGGATCAGACAGCCTGATGAGGGCGCCCTTGTTAGATATCAAAATGTTCATGGTCATGAGTTGCTTGCATCACTCATGAGGACTGACATGATTCCCTTGCTCTCTTTTGCATGGATGACCATAGGATAAATAATTTAGGGCATCATCAAGAAAGCAGGTTTAGTTATTATCTTCTGAAGCACCAGTGACAAGTAAAATGCACATAAACAGAGTTTGTAAGAAAAAAGAAGAGACTCGGAATGTTGAGTGTTCTTTATTTTCTGATTGCATGGTTCAAACCAGTCTTTTTCTAGTCCACACCACAGTAGGATCACAAACAGGGCTTGTTATGCTGTCAGAATAGTGATGGTTATGCTCTGTCTCTCTCGGGACCTTGATTCCTTAATTGTCACTGCTATAGCATTTGGCTTTACTATTCTCTTGAAGAGGCAGAAAGAAGTGGATTTGTGTGTGTGTGTGTGTGTGTGTGTGTGTGTGTGTGTAAGAGAGGAGGAGAAAGAAACAAGGAGCAGTGAGTGGCGCTAAGCTGAGATTTCCCGTATTCAGATGAAGAGTGTAATTACAGCAGAAAGAGCACGCATATGGCACTGGTGCAGATGTGTTTACACAGTGCGCTCAGCTGGGGCAGGCTCATTACCAGAGATGGAGGAGAGGGGGAAGATCGGGGCAATCCTTTGCTCTCCTCTCCCTGGGATGTGAACAAGCCTGGGTTAGGAAGAGCACTAAGCTGCTTCCTCACCTCTCTAGAAGCAGAAATAAAGTGCTTATTTGAATATGTGTGTGGAGGAGGGCAGAAGGAGGGAAACGGTGCTGATTTTCTTCCTACTTCTTCACCACACCACCTTTGTCAACATTGACTGGTATTGTGGTCTCTGAGGACTCAAGGGCTGGTCGGGCTAGAGGGGCCTCTACAGTTAGGACCCCTTCAGGAGACAGGGCTGAGGTCACCTTCTCAATGTTAGCTGTAGGGGGGAGGCTGTGGGTGAGGAATAAGACACAGGTTAAAAGTTAAAAAAAAGGGTAGCAGTTCTTTTTAAACAGGAAAATTCAAAGCTTTATAGATAAATTGTGATTCAGCAGCAGCTCAGTGTTTGTTATGGCCCCTGGATGGCAGCAGAGCCCTATGAAGATAAAAACTTAACAGAGAGGCAGGATGAACGCTAGGAGGCTTCTGCTGCTTTTCAGAGCATGAAATTCAGCTATCATCAGCAGCCAGCCTTCTACAGGCCGGACCAAACCAAAACTTACGGCAGCAGCACCATTATAAAAAAAAAAATCACAGGAATCGCAACCCAGCCTCGGAAATGTGTCGATGTCCTCCATGAAAATTAACAGCAAAGCTGAGTTGCTGACCTACTGCACTGCCTGCTGCATCTTCCTTTAATTGACCAGTTTGCTGTCAAGAATAGATCAAGAGCAAAACCCTTTCAGGGGTCACCACATCAGCTCATCTGCCTCCATCTCACCCTATCCCTTGCATCCTCTTCTATCACGCCAACTGTCTTCATGTCCTCCTTCACTATATCCATGAACCTTCTCTGTGCTCTTCCTGGTTTCCTCCTGTGTGGCAGCTTCATCTTTAACATCACCAGTCAGTCCCTATATTTAAAGTCCCTGTTCTCACCTCCACACTCTGACCTTTCCTTCTCTCTGCCTTCTAAATTGCCTTCCTCCTCCCCTGACTTTGGCCAACAGAAGTGTAGTTTCCATCAGCATCCTGCTGGCTATCAGCCACGGAGGCTGTCGTTGTTATCCCAGGCCTCCACCAGTATGGAAATCTTATTATCAATCTGCGTATTTGATTTGGCAAAGATTTTAAGCCAGATGCCCTTCCTGATGCAACCCTCCACATTTCCCCAGGGTTGGGACTGGCACTAGGAGTACACTTGTGGTCTCTAGTCACTGGGTTTGGGTGTGATTCTTTGCTATTCTTTTATAATTAAAGAAAAACTTACGTGTATTTCCTGGTGAAGCTTCTGGACACAAAACCATGCTCGTCCTTCCTCTCCTCATGCTTACCTATGGACACAGACATTATACTGTAGGCTAAATAGATACATTCACTAGAAAGAGCAGTGATTAAAAGAATTTATGTAAAGAGTCAGTTCTGCAAGAAGACATCTAGTAGTTAAATGTTTGAGGCACTTCATGGTTGATAACCTTATACCACATATCCAAGCCTTAATTAATACACTCTGACTATATTTTATACACTGAAACTATGGCAGGACCTACTGTATCGCTCCCTGAAATGCAAGGTCAAACTAAATTACATTCAGTATTTGAAGATTCTGAATATCTGATGTGTAATAGGAGACATGAATTATAGCATTAACAAAAGCTGCATTTCCTTATTTGGACTAGTTCTGGGGCCCTGCTACTGTGAAGGCTGACTTGCCTTCATGGGCTAAAATTTATTTCCCTATGTTTTCACTCTGGAACACAAATGTTAGATCTTATTGACTGCAGTCCCAATACTTTGGTTTCTACATATGTTTCTTATGTGATCCACTAGTTTTCATAGACATTACATACAGCCAGTCAGACACAAAGCCAAAATTTAGACACAGTCCAGTGAAAAACTAAACACACTCAAAGAAACAACTTTAGCTGCAGTAACTTGAAGTAATCATTTTCTGTATGACTTTATCAGTCTCACATTATTGTGGATGAATTATGGTCCATTCTTATTTACAGTGTTGCTTCAGTTCACTGAGGTTTGCAGACATGCAGACATGAATGATTCCCCCCACACACTCTTTCTCCAGCAACCCTTCCAAACCTGCCACTGTTCTTTTTGTTCTGATTATACCAACATAAATTTTAACATTTAACATGCAAACAGACGCCTGTAAAATCTGAGATGTAGCCCTTGGAATTTTGCAGTTCCTCTGAGCACTGCACAGTCTGACCTTGATGTGAATTTGCTGGGACACCTACTCCTGGGGAGATTGTGACATTGTGTTTACGCACACCTGAATGCATCAGACCAGCAAACTGCCAACACTTCTGCTTTTATAGAGTTGGTCACACTGGCTAATGACCAGTTATTTAAGGCCATTTAATAAGTAGCATCTGGCTGCTACTTACCCTCTGAATTCCTGTGGAAGCAGTAAGGGTGTACTTAGGACTGCACAGAGTCCTGTGAAAACTTGACTCTGTGCAGTCTATGCACTTTTAGAGTTATCTTAGCAAAAGGACTACATGTGTTTTCCCCTGAAACTTACTAGCACAGCACTTTGTGACTTGTTTAATCTGTTTGAAAACTCAAGTGTAAAAACTAAGCCTGGAGATGTATGGTTGTTGGTTTTGGGCTGAGCATCCTGAAATTTAATAATATTAATATAAATATGACAATAATATAAAATCTAACAATAAATATGGAACATCTCAGTCCACAGTTGACAGCATCAATCTGCTTTAGGAGGACTTCAAAGAGTTGCTTTTATATTTAAGTTTAGGTGCAGAAAAACAATCAGCAAATTTCAGACATGGTTGAGAAATTTTGTAGGCTAAAAATTACGGAGGACCCAAACTGCTCATTCAAAAATAAGAATAAGTAAGTGAACAAATGACTCAGTAAATAAGTTAATATGACATTTCATGCACCACAAATATACTAAGAACAAATGCAGGTTTTAATTTACAAAATACTTAATAAATGAGTATTTTTTAGATTTAGTTTTAATTTACTTATTCAATTGCATTTTTAAAAAAAATTCAGTTGTACTTATATAGCATCTTAAGGTACTTTACACTGTAAGGTAAATACCCTACAGTAGTAGAGAGAAAACCCCAATAATGAGTAAGCACTTGGCGACTGTGGGAAGAAAGAACTCCCTTTTAACAGGAGGAGACTGTAACAGTTGCTATTGTTGTAATGCAGTGTGTCGCACATGGTGGCGCCTCTTGTCTCATGACTGGTAGGTCACCCCTTTTTTTCATTCTTCTTCGTTATATACCATTCCCTGTACTGGATTCCTCCATGTGTACGCGGACTAGTGTGCTCTCCAGTAATGTGTGGTAAAGCTAGTAGTTTTATTTTTGATATTAAAAATAAAATAAGTACTTGGGGAAAGTTACAAGTCGTTTCTCCTTCGCTATCCACCTGCGGCTGGCTTCATCTCCACCGCACGTTACAAGACCCCCAGCAGAACCAACCTCAGGGAGGAGCAGCCATCTGCCTTGACTCCAAAAATGACTCCAAAATTCCTCACAGTGTCACTGGAGGCCAAAGTAATACCGTCCAGAATAAGTATCTGGTTAGAAAGAGTGTTTCTGAGGTTTTGTCTGAATTTAAAGGTAGAAGATTACAGGTCATCCAGGTCTTTATGTCTTCAAGACAAGCCTATAGTTCAACTAATTATTTGAGTCATCTGGCTTCATAGATAAATATAGCTGGGTATCATCTGCATATCAATGAAAATATATGCAGTGTTTTCTAATAATATTGCCTGAGGGAAGCATGTATTATCTTATTATAGATTTCGTAACATCTTTAACATTCCTAGCTTACTTCTGTTTCATTCTTTTAACTTTTATTTGATTTTTTTCTTTGGAATCAAGTCACACCACATCTTATTCTTATTTCTATGTTGCACTTGAATCTTATATGGCCTTTTCTAATTGACATGAAAATCATTTTCATAATTCATAATTCATAATTCCCCCCTTAAAATTATTGTGTCTTTTTGGAAAGCGATTTGTAATGCTGGTTTTGATAAGTGCTATACAAATAAATTTTATTATTTCCATTCATCCATCCTCTTCCACTTATCCATTTCATGGTTGCAGGGGGGCTGTAGCCTATCCCAGTGGTCTTGGGGCAGGAGGTGGGGTACAATCTGGACAGGCTGTCAGTCACCCTGTATTTTAATATTAATTTATATATTTCTATTATCTTCCCTGCCACTGATTATTCTTTTCAGCTAGATCTGCTGAGCCCCCTCTAGGGATCTAAATGCAAACATCCAACTAAGTAACTAAATAGAGGAATTAATTTAGTCTATTTATGTTAGATTACATAAAGTCATTAATGCTTACAATTATTATTTTTATTTTCTGTGCATTTAATGGCATGTTCTTCTATTTACTCATGTATTTATTTGGTTATTTTTTTAAATTGGCAGTTTCAGTCCTCCATAATCACAGTGATTGTGGTAGATTTATAAGCAAAGAAACATCAAAGTAATATCAATGTTAAAAGTGTCTGTATGTTTCTGTAACAACATGGTGTGTGTAGCAGTAAAACAGCATTACATAGCACAATGCTATTTAGTATTTCTTCTTACACAGATCATACCTACATTGTCATACCTGCCGAATGAGATCCCCAACCCTCCTTAATCAGCCAGCCTCTCCTCTCTTGGATGCCTGGCTGTGATATTGAGACACTGCCCTTCATTCTGGCTCTAAATAGAGTAATATGTTTGTTGTGACAACCGGGCTGATAAAGGTTTCAGTCCTCAGGGAGCTGTTCTCTTTTCAACAGGACCAAACTGCTTGTGGGAGTGTGTCTGGCTGAGCCGAGCAGCCACTTTTTCAACAGCAACATGAAGGGTCATTAGTTATGAGGAACAACTGAAGAGAGGCTGCACTTGAATTTGCAAAATTCTTCATTAAGCTGTCATGTTTAAAATATCAGCTTGGTTCACTGGTGACATATTAGAAACATGAGGTGGCAAATTCCACTTGGACTGAATCCCATTCTTTGTTTATCTCCTGATGAGGTCCAGTCTCTCTCAACAGAGAAGCTTTGGGCATAGTCAGGCCCAGGACCCTGGACCTGGACAAGATCCAGCAGTCCTTTTAAAGTAACAGATATACTGGGTGAGCTGTGGTTAAATCCCCCTGCTCTGAGAGTGGGATCCTTTGTGAAAGGACAGACAGAGAGGCTGAGACTCACCCAGAGAAAAGAGGGCACAAGGCTTCAGAGAGCTAAGTTTTAATATGATCGATTTCACACTTTCTTCAGGTTCAAACTTGGATAGAAAGTGCAAACACTTCATGCCAAGAAGCGAGGCTGTTCTTGCTGGAGCTGCTCTAAAAGTCAACTCCTACATTTTCATCTGTTTCTTGTTTTGCATCTAGTGGCTGACAGCCAAAACCCTTCCCTCCCATGTCCTGCAACACATTGTCATATTGTTTCAAGATGTTATGTAACTGCTTTGTGCTTGACCTTGCTACAAGGGTTCCTGCCTTCTGATCTCACATATTTTTGTTCAGCTCAGTCACAGTTTTTGTCTTTCAGAAAAAATGAGAGACACTTACTGTAAGTACAAGTCAAGTGCAAGTCAGACATTTGACCTACCTGCCAGTACATCTGCCTGTTAAAGTAGAGTGGGCCACTCAAACAATAACTATCTGACAGGAAAATGAGCCTCAGGTGTTCAGTCTGTGAGGTCATAAAGCCCTGTGTCTTTTCAGTCATGCACAACAGCAATGAAACGAGTGCTCACCAGAGATTTCTACCACACCGTCTTTCGTTTTCACCACCAGCTCCTCGGGTGAGAAGTGGTTAACATCCAGTGATACCTTCCAGTTGTCTTGGGTCTGCTTGATCTCTGATATACCGCTGCTCACCTGGCGGGACAGTGCCCGAGCCTGCTGGGCCATCATGGCATTGGGATACATCATGGGGGCGTGCGGCACCATCATTTCTGGGGATAGGACAGAGGGCCTCATGTACCCTGGCCAGTGTGTGCTGGGGAATGTGGTGAAGTCCTCTGGCAGGGCTGGCATGCCGAAGGCCTGGTCAAAGATGCGGCTACTCTGGTGCCAGTCACGGAATGGGTCCCAGCTCGGGGTGCGGAGCAGGGTGAAAGGAATATGCCTCTCAGCCATGACGATCAGGATTTCTCTTTCAAGCCTCAGAGGAGTGCTGCTGTGTGCAGATAAAGAGCCCTTTGGCCTCTCTGGAAATGTTTTCCTAATGTGCCGTTTGCCTCTCAGCTGAGAGCTTTTATACCCACTGACACCACCCTATCAACAGAGCTCTCCCTCCTGACTCAAGCTCCCTCATGTCACGCCCCCAGAATGTTTAAGAAAGCGCTAGAATATCTATTTGTGGCAGACGTAACACTCAAATGGAATCCTGCAGGAAGGCCCTCCCATGTAACAGTTGTCCAATGCACTTCTAACCCCCGCATGCTGTTTCTAACCCCCTCCTTCCTTCTCTTGGTGTCCCAAAGAGCCAGAAGAATCTGGGAGGATCTTATCAAGACTACTTCCAAATTAACATGCTCTTTCTAATATGGTTGTGAATAGACTATGATGTACAATCAGCCTTGAATTAAATACACAGTGGGATTTCAGGAGCATGACTACAAATGAACATTGTAAGGGATGCTGCTCACGTTACAAACAGGTCATTATTAAACTGAGGTTTCTCAAAGCTTCAGTTAACCTCAACCACTTTCATCGCCCATTGTATGCCACACGTATGTTGCCACCAACTTCACAGTGGCACTTTCAGGTGATGTTAATAACGCTCCTGCATTGTTTACTGGATCGAGGTAATAAGTGAGTCAGAGGGTTCACGCAGCCTCTCAAACTCAGCAAAGCTGTCATAGAGCTCTATTTACTTTAGTGCAGCTGTCAGCAGGAGGTATATGGCATTAATTACTAAGCATAATTTATCAGGAACTGGAAGCTCCAGAGTGACAAATAAGGGCACCAAATAATGCAGAGGACAAGGTCCATGTATTTTTTTGATGCAATATTAATAGAAATAACTTTCACACTTTTGGGACGTCACATTAGGAAAAAGTCTGACACCAAAATCAGCTAATTTAGCTGAGTTTCATGGCTCCTGGTCTGGTTCTTGCTTCTCATTGTCATGGATTACAAGGAATGAAGTGAGCCAATGTTAATTAAATTTGTTTCCACCTGTGCTTTTCTTGCTTGGCAAGTCAAAGTGCCGTAGTGGAAAAGTTAAGCATTATATACGCATCCTGGACGAAAGTATTGGGTCACACTTCTTAATCATTGAATTTGGGTGTTTCATTCAGTCCCACTGCCACAGTTGTATAAATCAATTTGTTAGCCTTGCAGTCTGCCTTTAAAAATCTTTGGGAAAGAATGGATCACTCTCAAAAGCTTACTGAAGCTGCAATAATAATGCAATACAATGCCACCTTTATAAGAAGTCACTTTGTGAGATTTCTTCCCTCCTAGAGATTCTAAAATCAGCTGTGATTGGTATTATTGCAAAGTGGAAGAATTTAGAAACCACAGCAACTCAGCCATGAAGTAGCAGACAACTTAAAGTTATAGAGTGGGGTTGCTGAGTCCTGGGGTGCATAGTGCGCAAAAGTCGCCAACGCTCTGCTGACCCAGTAACATAGATTTCCATTAACATCAGTACAAAAACTGTGCATCGGGAGCTTCATGGCATAGCTTTCCATGGCTGAGCAGCTGCATGCAACCTTACATCACCAAATACAATCCCAAATGTCAGATGGAGTGGTGTAAAGCACTCTGCAACTGGACTCTGGAGCAGGGAAAAAAGTTCCATAGAGTAGACGTTCTCCATCTGGTAGTCTGATGGATGAGTCTGGGTTTGGCGAATGCCAGGAAGATGTTACCTGCATGATTGTGTTGCGTCAACTGTAAAATTTAGTGGAGGAGAGATACTGCCATAGGGGTTGTTTTTCTGGGGTTGGCCTAGGCCCCTCAGTTCCAGTGGAGGGAAATCTTAATTCTTCAGCTTACCAAGAAATTTTGGACAAATCTGTCTATAATAATGGTGGAACTACTACATTACATATGTCTGAACTTTCATTGCTGCGTACACTGAAAATTGCATCTGCAGGCGTGTGGATGTAACCTTTGTCTTGCCCCTGTCTGAACTTTATCTAAGTTCTGTCCCACAGATATCCTGTGTATGTGATGAGCATGCTTTAAATATTGAGTTACATATCTCCTCTACCGCAGACATTTGCAGACTGTAAATGTTTGGGTTTTTTTTTTGCTCCCTAATGTTTTTTTTTCTCTGATTTTCATTAGTGCCTGCTGTCAATTATACAGTACACAGAGAGAGAAGGTAAGGAACAGACAAAAACTGTAAGTCCAAGTGCAAAAAGAGACAGAAGAAAGAGGTGGAAGAAACTATTCTACAGAGACTCTTCTAATGATAGAAGGCACCCTTAATTTAGGTTTTGTATTTGATTCGTGGAAGATTTAGTTCTTAGTGAAACAAATCTAATTCCTTGCAGTTATAGTAAAGCGAAGGTAAAGGTTGTTGAAAGCCCTCTTTAAAATAGCTCGCATCCTGCTCTCTGTCCTTCGATGACTGCACGTTTCAGTAATTTGTTACAAATGGAGAACATTCTAGCCCATTTAAGAGGGAGACTTCTTGTTTTCAGTCAGGCTCTCATTGGTGCCATCTGTAGGAAAATACATGCACAGCAACTGCAAGACATCACTGCCCCAGAAGTCAGAGAGAAAAACTCTAGACATGTGATCCTTTCCCCATTAGTTTCTGTTTATTGTCAGGTATAATAACTTGTACAATACAAAGAATGATTTTTTTAAACCAAAGGGGTAATGCTATACTTGGAATAAATGGTCAGGTTGCAGAGTATCGTAGTTGGGTTAAAGCCTGGTTACACTGGAAATGTGTGTCATGAAACCAGACGAATGGTAAGGAAGACTTAGGCTGATCCCTGATTGTATCGCCTGTTAGAGCTGCAGACAGAGTCTGCTGCTGTCTCTGCTATGCTTTCAGTCATTTTCTCTTGTAGCTGATAACAAGGGGACCGCTGCTAGAAACATGTGGCCGATTATACAAGGGATGGAAGTATGCAGTGGCTGGAAATGTACAGTAGAGCAGAGTAATAGACTCTCCAGGCTGCTCCAGGCTGAGCCCTCTTCTTCCCTCGGCACAAGCTGAACCACAGCGGCCCCACGTTACTATGAGTCATTACATCGGCCGGGGATGCAGTAATGGCAGCCGTGGGAGTGACTGTGGGTGAATGCTCAGTTCGACTGGCTAAAATCAGAGTGTCTTAAACACACAGCAGTGAATGTGTGCCCTTCTCATTAATCTGATAGTGGGAGCAAGCCTTTGCAACAAGGAACTGAACATATAGTTTTTTTTCTTCCAACATCTGTAGCAATCTCGTCTTCAAAGCATTATCCAACTGCTTCACAGCAAAATGATAAATAAATTAAACAATAAATAACCCAATAAATAAAGGAATAAATACAGCGAGTTCATAAATAGCTTGAGGTCAACTCACATGTGTGCTTGGAGACGTTTTGCAGCACAGCAGCCCGTGTAAGTCATTACCTCGTTGATCTTTGCAAAGGAGGCACACACCCACACATACATACACTCGCACAGGATTAGCATAATGAACATAACCGTTTAAACAGGGAAGAGAGTAAAAGTATATAACACATAGAGTCCCTCCCCTCCTGTTCGATTCTGTAAAGTTTGGGGGGGGGGGCAAAGATGCACCCTGCTGGCTCCTTTCATTTCCATCAGGTCCTTTGAGTCTCTTCTGATGTATCATGCTGAACACACCTCCTCAAACTATATGGAATATACAGTGCATAGTTTACAAAGCCAGAACTTAAGAGAGTTTATATCTATACAGACAAACCTATACAATAGTATTTTCTCATTTAAAAAAGTTCCTTTTTTTTCCTTTTCTTAATGCATCCTCTCACTTCTCTTTTGTTCTCACTTTTGTTGATCTCTGTGCTTGGATGAAATGGAAGTCTTTGGGGTGATGAGTACACGATGAAGGGAAAATTGATTCTCTGAAATATACACTAAACTGTTTGATGTGTCTGTCATCTTTTTGTTTTCTACTCAGTGTCTCTCTTACACACACACACACACACACACACACATATATATATATATATATATATATATATATGTGTGTGTGTGTGTGTGTGTGTGTGTGTGTGTGTGTATATATATATATATATATATATATATAAACTGTCAGTGAATTCATTTTTGGTTGCTGTGTGGAAGATGAGAAGGAAAGTGCTAATGTACAGTGAGATTTGTTCTTTGGGCTCAGCCAATTCATTTTGGACATGTAAAAAAAACATTTCCTTGATTACCTTGTAGATGTGAAGAAATGAACAGTGACAGCCAATTTCATAATAATGTGCTATATCAAAATACATTTCTCCTCTTTGATCCAGGCTCCGTGTTAGAGACATAATGGTCCAGGGTTGGAGGAGTTTGGCTCCTGGACTGTACAGCAGTGCGGCCCCTGCTGAGGGCTTGTTAAGGATACATAATGACTGAACCGGAGCGCAGCAGATTTAACAGCACTTCTCCTGTTATTGTTTTTGTTTTTTTCCCCTCCTGTGCTGTTGGTTGCGATCAGAAGCCTGGGCTGTCGTAGCTGCTGCGGCTGTAGTAACTGTGGTGGCTGCGGGAGCGACTCCTGCTGCGGCTCCAGCTCCGGCTCTGGCTGCGGCTCCAGCTTCGGCTTCGGCTCCAGCTCCGGCTTCGGCTCCGGCTCCTGCTGTGGCTTCGGCTGTGGCTTCTGCTGCGGCTGTAGCTGCTGTAGCTGCGACTGCGGCTGGATCGCGACGGGCTGCTGTCATAGCTGGAAGATGAAGGACTGGGTCGGTAGTACGGGATTGGCCGCTTCCGAGCGCTGGAAGGAGGTTAAAAATAATGTTTGACCAGTTAGTGTCAGTGACATTAGATGTAAAACTGGCGATGTGTTAAAACAAATCAGTGTTAGGTCACAGAAGTGGTGACGTGTGATCAGTACAGGATCTGAAAGAGAGCAGCTATGTGGGTTAAAAAAGCTGTTCAACCACACACACACACACACACACACACACACACACACTGAGCAGAAAAATGCATGTTTTTAGTTGAAGCTTAAGCCCAAATTGCCTTGTTAATAGCCACCCTGGAAGTGCTTCCTGTAAGGTAATTTAGTTGTTAGCTCCCTAAGAACCTCATCTTCTCAGTGGAGGCCAACACCCAGAAAAAAATCAAGAGCCAACCATGCAGAGAGATAAACGCTATCAAGGTATCCCTGCTGCTACAAGGTGCGCACCAGAAGTATAGCTGTAGATAACTCCACCTCAGCTTTTGTCTTCCATATCTGCTGTGAAGATCAGTAGACTGAGCAATAAGGGAGGGACTTCCACTTGCACAAACCTTGATAGCATTTTAATCTCTGCATCCCTGTGTTACAGCATTAGTGCGGAGCAAGGTGCGGCTTTAGAGTTGGGGTGAGTTTCAGGAAGGAGATAAAGGAGCAGAGAGAGGACAGAGGAGGACGAGGCCAGGTTTACTCAGGGGACCTCTGATGATTTGCAGCTCAGTCGAGCTTCAGGAGTCACCGTAGCAGGGTCCTGCTGCACGGCAACTGTTACCAGGGTAACAAGCCGGCAGCAGTTGAGTTCAGCAGCATCCCGTTGTCTTGGCGTCGGGACCTTTGGGACTGGACTGAAAGATGACAAAGTGCACACATTTCACCCATGACTATTTACACTTGAACGAGAAAGAGCAGAGCCAGCACAGGGAGAGACCAAAACACATTTCACAGGCAGGTGTGATTTTCTTCTACTTTATTTGTCTGAATAATTAACTGCTATGGTTTCATTTCTTATTCATGCCTTATTCTTTTGTCCTTTATTCACTTGTATCGAAGTGCTCGGGTCACAAATAAAATATTACAAATCACTGCACATTAACATAAATAAAGGCAATAACTGAATTCACTGATTCATTTGAGGGGCTGCTGCTACATCCTAAATCCTCATATTTACATGCTGTCAGAAATGTACAGTGCCTTGCAAAAGTATTCATACCCCTTGAACTTTTCCACATTGTGGCACGTTACAACCACAAACATGAATGTAGTTTATTGGGATTTTATGTGATAGGCCAACACAAATTAGTGCATAATTGTTAAGTGGAATGAAAATGATTAGTGGTTTTCAATTTATAAAAAAAAAACAAACTGAAATGTGTGGTGTGTATATGTATTCAGCTCCCTTTAGAAGTCAGCTACTTAGTAAATAGAGCCTACCTGCATTTAATTTAAGTTCACTGTAAACACAGCTGTTCTGTGAAGGATTCAGAGGTTTGCTAGAGAACATTAGTGAAAAAACAGCATCACAAAGCTCAAGGAACACACCAGGCAGGTCAGGAATGAAGCTGTGGAGAATTTTAAAAAAAATATCCCAAGCTTTGAACATCTCACGAAGCACTGGTCACTCCAACATTTGAAAATGTAAAGAGTATGGCACAACAGCAAACTTACCAAGACATGGCTGTCCACCTAAACTGACAGGCCGGGCAAGGAGAGCATTATTCAGAGAATCATTCAAGAGGCCCATGGTAACTCTGAGGGAGCTGCAGAAAGCCACAGCTCAAGTGGGAGAATCTGTCCACAGGACAACTATTAGTCATGCACTCCACAAATCTGGCCTTTAGGGAAGAGTGGCAAGAAGACAGTCAAAATTGAAGTTTTTAGCCTAAATGCAAAATGCTATGTGTGGCGGAAAACTAAGAGTGCACCATTCCCACTGTGAAACGTGGTGGTAGCATCATGCTGTGGGGATGAGTTCTTCAGCAGGGACAAGGAAGCCAGTCAGAGCTGATGAGAAGATAGATGGAGCCAAATACAGGACAATCTTGGAGGAAAACCTGATAGAGTCTGCAAAAGACAAGAGACTGGGCTGGAGGTTCACCTTCCAGCAGGACAACGACCCTAAACATTCAGCCAAAGCTGCAATGGAATGGTTTAGATCAAAGCATATTCATGTGTTAGAATGGTCCAGTCAAAGTCCAGACTTTTAAATCCAAATGAGAATCTGTGGCAAGACCTGAAAATTGCTGTTCACAAACGCTCTCCATCCAATCTGCCTGAGCCTGAGCTATTTTGTAAAGAGGAATGGGCAAAAATTTCTTTCTCTAGATGTGCAAAACTGGTAGAGACATATCCTGAAAGACCTGAAACTGTAATTGCAGCAAAAGGTGGTTCTACAAAGTATTGACTCAGGGGGGCTGAATACATATGCACGCCACACTTTTCAGATTTTTAAAACAATTCTGAAAACCATGAATAATTTTCCTTCCACTTCACAATCATACACTACTTTGTGTTGGTTTATTACATAAAATCCCAATAAAATACATTTATATTTGTTGTTGTAATGGACAAAATGTGGAAAAGTTCAAATGTTATCAATGCTTTTGCAAGGCACTGTAGCTTAATATTCGGAATTTACTACCCACAAACTTCCCTCTATAGTACATTTTATCACATCTCTTTAAACTTAACACACTCAACAGCTATTTCATTAGATATACCTTACTAGTGCGAGGTTTGACCCCCTTTTGCCTTCAGAACTGCCTTAATTCTTCATGGCATAGATTCAGCAAGGTGCTGGAAACATTCCTCAGAGATTTTGGTCCACAGTAGCTGCAGAACAGCTGCAATAACCATGATGCGAACCTCCCATTCCACCTCATCCCAAAGGTGCTCTGTGGGATTGAGATCTGGTGAATCTGGAGGCCATTACAATGAACTCATTTTCATGTTTGAGCATATTTAAGCTTTGTGACATGATGTGTTATCCTGCTGGAAGCAGCCATTAAAAGATGGGTACACTGTAATCATAAAGGAATGGAAATGGTCAGCAACTATACTCAAGTAGGCCGTGGAGTCTAAATGATGCTCAGTTGGTACAAAGGGGTCTGAAGTGTGCCAAGAAAATACTCCTTTTTGCTCCAAATTCTGACAAAAGCAGAAACTGAGATTCATCAGACCAGGCAACATTTTTCCATTCTTCTTTTGTCTAATTTTGTTGAGCCTGTGTGAATTATAGCCTCAGTTTTCTGTTCTTAGCTGACAGGAGTGGTACCATGTGTAGTCTTCTGCTTCTATAGCCCATCTACTTCAAGGCTGGACATCTTGTAGGTTCAGAGACGCTTCTCCGCATACCTTGGTTGTAATGGGTAATTATTTGAGTTACTTTGCCTTCCTATCAGCTCAAAGCATTCTGACTATTCTCCTCTGAACACTGGCATCAAAAAGGCATTTTTACCAAAGAACTGCTGCTCACTGAACATTTTCTCTTTTTCAGACCATTCTCTGTAAACCTGAGAGAATGAATGTGTGAGAAAAATCTCAGTAGATCAGCAGTTTGAAATACTCAAACTGACACCAACAACCATGCCGTGTTCAAAGTCACGTAAATCACCTTGCTTCCCCATTCTGGTGCTCAGTTTGAACTTCAGTAGCTCATCTTGACCATTTATACATGCTTAAATGTATTAAGCTGCTGCCATGTGGCTGGCTGATTTTGATATTTGCATTAATGAGCAGCTTAACTGGTGTACCTAATGAAGTGGCTGATGAGTGTCTCTAAATAAGACAAAATACACATGCTATTCTGCTTTTGTGTTCTTGTAGATTTAGCTGTGAGTCTACACAGAGCTTTTTGCATCTGGTCTCAGGTATCTCATTTCGCTGCAAAAGGCTCATTTTTGCAGTGTCAGTACAATTCAACAGTCCTGTTAGGTTAAAAAAACCGTCGAGCTTCAGTTATCACTGTGCACTCAGTGCAGGAGGCTTGAGAAGCAACACTAAGTCATCTGCAGTTTTTATTGGTAGCACGTTTGTTTTTAATATACACCATAAGCATTTCTATTCTTCAGTGCTACAGCTGGGCAAAACAAAAGCTTATTCAGTGAGGGACAGTGCAGTAAATATGAAGGCACAACATAATTATGAACTATCTCATCTCTACAGGAAATAAAAAAATGATTATAGAGTAAACAACATATCTCATACTTTGAAAAGCACAATAACCCCCTTCCATCATAACACTTGAAATGCAAAATAGCAGATAACATTTTCTGTCTAACGTCTTTTGTCTACCAGAGCTCCGCCCTTATAATGACAGCATCCATTTATGCCTGTAGTTTTTCATTTTTACTTCACACAAAGGATTTAATGGGTCGAAATGGGTTTCTTAAAAATTACCAGTTATGAGTTTAAACAGGAAGAAAATTCTTCACTTTATTCTTCACTTTTGCCCGTCTTTGTAGTCATTTGAAGCTATAAATGAATTACTTTTGTCCCAGCATGAGTGCAAGCTTGCACAATTATGGGAGATGTTTTAACTGTAATGCATTAAAGTGTGTCATATTTAAGAGCTGTTTATTCTGGTGGAAAATAAAAGTAAGGCCTGTGAGAAAGAACAAGATGAACCGCTGTACTATTCTGAGGGTTGAAATAAATGTATGACCTGCTAGAGAGGTGTTTTATTATCTGGTGTTACCTGGTGATCCTGCGAGCTTCCATGAAGCTGGGGGAATCTCTTCTTCTTTTGCGGATAGGCGAGTAGCTGCGCGAGCGGCGGCGAGCTCGGCTGTCAGTGTCCGAGTGGTTAGGACTCTCCTTGTCCCTGCGTGACAAGCAAACTGCTGTCAGAACAGCAACGACAATCTGAACAACAGCAGAACAAATCTATAGGCTGAAATGTAACAGAGAGCAATGCTTCACCTGGAGGTGTTCTGTCTGTTGTGTGGGGACTTGGCCTTACTGGGGCCTCTGTCTCTGGAGGGGGAGTGTGAGGATGAACGTCCGCTGCTCAAGGAGCTACTGCGTTGTCGGAGGTTTGCCTTGCTCCCGACTTTGCTGCCTGACGTGTGCGCCTGGTGTCCTGGAGATGCAGACGTGCTCCGGTGGTGTACCTGACCCCGACTGGCTCGGTGGTGCCTCTTGGAAGAGTGGCCACCTTTTGTCCTGGGGTAATGGACAGTATAATGCAGCAAATGTCAAATGGTTCTCTCTCAGTGGCAAAGCTAAAGTGGCAAGGTCCAGCAGCGATAAGAGCCTGAAAGTGCACAACTACAACAGAAAGCTTACTTTCTCTGGTGACGAGAGCTCCTCCCTCTGTGAGTGTGGTTGTGCTGGGAGTGGGCCGAGTCACTGCTGTGAGCAGGGGAGTGGGAGCTTTTATTCTGGCTTCTCTGGCCCCCCTTCCTTCCTGTCGCTTTGCTTATGGAGCTCCCTACAGCTGTGCTCCTGCTGTCCACATTCCCAGCCTCTCCTGCTGCACACATCTGTCCCACCTGGCTCCTGCTGGCGGCGCTGTGGAGTTTGTGTTCTCTCAGCAGAGATGACTGGATGCTTGCAGAGCTGGCAGTCAGCATATGGAGCTTCTGTAGAGAAATGATGAACAACAAAAGGGAAACAAAAAGGAAAAAAGAAAAAAAGGACAAAAATAGCATCAGAGAGTTTTCAGGTAGGTGATTGAGAGCTACGGTGTACTTGCCAAAAGAAGGTAAACATCTAAAAGAAAAAGATCTAGGTTTTCTCCATATGGCTTATAGATAGTCCTCTATGGTGCAGCGCATGCAATACTTGGCATGCAAAACCATAATGAGTTGAAGAAATCATAATTGCAAAAACAAACAAAAAAACTAGGAAGAGGGGGAAGAGAGGGAAGAAAAAAACAAAACTGTGAACCAAATAAGTTTAAGAGCAGAGGCAGAAAGTACAGAGCTACAGATTTTGTAGAGTAGAAACAGAGGACTTCTTCAGTTTTTTCAGTAATGGTTAAAAAAATGAAACAAAACAGAAAGAGAAGACAACTTGACGGAACATCACAGAAATGGAAGGAACAAAATAAAGATCACAATTATTGAATCAATCGAATCAAAAAACAAATCTTCTGCTACTCAATTTTCTCTTTCTGGATTTTTTTTTCCTGAAGGCAATTGCTGAGATGTGAACAGCGACCCATTTTCTTTGTTTTTTTTAATGGTTACTCTTGATTAACTCCCTTCTGGTTAACATCCACTTACCAATAAAGTGGTATTCCCTCCTTTAGTAGGTAAGGTATGAAGAAAAGGGAAAAGTGGGGCAACATAAGTGCATCATTAGATTCACAAAATGCAAGAGAAAAAGACACAAAACCCTTCCCTGCCAGTGACTCATGAGACAATGCATGGAAATCAATAGAAAAGAACTCAAAAGCAAAGAGGAAAACCACAATGTGCAGGGAGTCCCTCACACAGAGAGTAAATCCTCTGGGCCCAGTCACCTTCCTAAACTTCACAAAGCAACTGGCTGGTGAGAGTTAGATATTTTCTTTACCTTTTTTCTCTCCGTCTGCCATGGGGCAGCTGTGACTTAACTGCCTGACATGTTTACTGGTTAATTACCTCAGTGTTTGTGCTTATGGGCTCTTTGATACAGGACACTTACGAGTTCTCACACTAGCAAGATTTTCTATTATATGTAGTTTCAGGGAGCTGTTGTTACATAACAACCTTAAGTGTTATGCTATTACTAAGACTGCCTGGGCTTCAACTACATTTCCCCAGAATCAGAGTTTATTCAGGCTGCAAAAGATTGATAGGCTCCTTTGGCAAACTACTTTTAGAGCCTTGAATGACATTGAAGCAAACAAAATTAACAGTGTTTTAAAGGATAAAGCAGACAATATCATATACTTTTCGTAATCCCGGAAAAAAGACCAAAAAATTTAAGCAACCATTTGGAATACAGTGTGCTGTTTTGGCTGGTTTTGTCTGCTCACAGTTTCTTTGCATCTGCATGCCTCTTTGCAACCCACCTCTGCCCCAGCTCTTCCTTCTTGGTCTTATCAGTGTTGTATCTTTTTTTACTCTGTTTTGTGCTGTTTTGCTGCTCCTCTCTGACCTCTGGCTTTCCATGTAAGCACATAGAAGGGTGTGGAGTCCCAGAACAAAGCAAATATAAATTACTGCAGATGGAAATAATCTCTTTTTGACACTAGTATATACAACCCCAATTCCAAAGAGGCTGGGACACTGTGTAAAATATACATAAAAATACAATGCAAGATTTGCAAATTGCATAAATCAATGTTTCATTCACGAAAGAACATAGAAAACACACCAAATGCTAAAAGTGAGACTGTTTACTAATTAATGAAAAATACTAGCTCATCGTGAATTTGATGTCAGCAACACATCTCAAAAAAGTTGGGACAGGGCAACAAAAGTCTGTAAAGATAAGTGGTACTAAAAAGAAACAGCTGGGGGAACATGTTACATCTAATTAAGTTAACTGGCAATGGGCCAGTAATGTGATTGGGTATAAAGAGCACCTTAGAGAAGCAGAATCTCTCAGAAATAAACACGGGCAGAGGTTCAGCAATCTACAAGAAACTGCATCTTGTGGAGCTATTTAGTGCTCCTCAGTGTAAAATTGCAAAGACCATCATCTACAGTACATAAACCAATGTTGGATGCTGATGATCTTCGGGGCACTGCATTGCAAACAGACATGATTCTGTAATAGAAATCAATGCATACGCTAAGGGACACTCCCAGAAATCATTGTCTGTGAACACAGTTCACTGTGCCACCCACAAATGCAGATTAAAGCTCTGTCATGTCTCCTCTGGGCCAAAGCTCATTTAAAATGAACTGAGGCAGGTTTAAGAGCAACATATGGTCCCCTCCAGAAGAAGTCTTTTTCAGAGAAGGCCTTGTATTTTTCAGTAAGATAATGCTGAACTCCACACTACACTTATTACAACAGTGTTGCTTCATAGTAGAAGAGTCCAGCCTGTCTGCAGTGCAGACCTTTCACCAACTGAAAACATGTGGCACATAATGAAACACAAGATATGACAAAGAAGACCCAGGATTATTGAGCAACTAGAATCCTATATCAGACAAAAATGGGACAAATCTTTCTCTCCCAAAGTACAGCAGCTGGTCTCCTTAGTTCCCAAACATTTATAGATTGTTGTTTAAAGGAGAGAGGATGCTACACAGTGGTAAACATGGCCCTGTCCCACCTTTTTTGAGACATGTTGCTGCCATCAAATTCAAGATGAGATAGTATTTTTCATGAAAAAAATAAAATGTCTCATTTTCACCATTTGATATGGTTTCTGTGTTCTTATAGGCAGATAAATATTTTATTTATATAAATATGAATAAAATATTGGTTTATGGGACCTGCAAATAATTTCATTGAGTTTTTATTTATATTTTATGCAGTGCCCCAGCCTTTTTGGAAGCACGGGTTGTAACTTATCCTGGCACAGCAGCCAAGTCCTTTGCTGCACTGAGTGATATCTTCCTTCATTGAGATGAAAATGGGCACAGCTTTGGAGAAAACACACCTATTCACAAAGATCAAATCCTAATGCCGTAAATCCTCACTAGTGCAACAAATGTGAATTAATGCACGGCTGAAAATAGTTTCCATCCAATGCAACATTTACTCTGAAAACTAAAGTGCCCAGGGTGGAGATTATGAGATTACTATGCCAGTGTGTGTCAGTTTCAGTCTATCAAGACTCAAGACTGAAATATGTCAGGTATAGATTGGCTTGAAATTTATAACTGACATTAATAGTTTCCAGATCCTCTGATTTTTCTGTGGTTTCATGGACATTTTCATTTTCAGTGTACTGTCTTGATCAACATTAGACTGCCATGAATTTTGGTTGAAATTGATAAGGCATGATTCCATTTCCGTTTATCCAAATGTCCTAAATGCTACTTAGAAAACTAAAAAGGTAAATATGCTATAACCTCACATGTCCTAAACATTAACACGATCACCACATCGTCACTGTGATGTTAGTTTGTCGATGTTATCAGTATTGATCTGTAGGCACTCTTACAGCATCTCATTATTGAAAAATCTATCTTTTCTTTTACAGCAGCTTTCCAGTGACCAACAAGTTTTGGCAGATGGCTTCCCCTCCCCCAATCCGGTTCTGCCAGAGGTCTCTTCCTGTTGAAAGGGAATTCTTCCACCCCACTCTCACCGAGTCCTGTTCATAAGCAATCACCTATATGTTGGGGTTATATCTCTAAGGCTGTAGGGTTGTTACCTTACAGTATGATGACAACTGTTTGTGTGAAGTTGTGTGTGAATTTTGCAAAACTAAGCTATGCTGCCATGTTATTTATAGAAAGAAGATGCTTCCTCCTGGCAACCCTTCCAAACAAGCCATACTTGTTCAGTCTTTTTCTAATTCTACTGCCATGAATTTTAACATTCAACGTGCTAAGTGAGAACTGTAGAGCATGAGATGTAACTCTCTGTTTTTCTGGAATTTCTCAAAGCATTGCACAGTCTGACCTTGGGATGAATTTGGTGGGATGTCCACTCCTAAAAGACACCTAGATGTAAAAACTTCTGGTTTTATAGACGTGGTCACATTTGTTGATTATCAGTTAATCAACTGCATTTGATTTTCAGCACCTGGCTGCTACTTACCCTCTTATTTCCTAAGGAAGCAGTAAAGATGTACTCACTGAAAACCCTGTGAAAACTTTCTTTTTCATGTGACTGTAAATTAAATTTATTTTAGTGAAATATTATGACTGTGGAGTGAGTGTTATTAATAAAATACTGGATTTTCAGTAGGAACGTACAATAGACTGGGTAAGAAAGCACTGATAGACAAAGATGCTGTTTGTTTTGGTCTTTTCAAGGGATTTGTTGATTGTCAGAAATAGTTAGAGCAATGTCAGCCTTATCCTTTAAACAGTGTATTGTAGAGAGAACCTCTATTTTAAGCACTGAACAAAAAAATAGCACTGATACAGTGATATAGTGATACAGCAGGAGTTTAGGGACTGAAATTTGTGATGCACAGTAATACACTGCTCATTGTAAGCAGGCCATGAAAAGAAGGTTAATCTCCAAAAAGCGTTTTGTCTGAAAGCAAACACAGCTGGTTTTTCCGCATGCATTATCCTGTGCTGTCTGAGCTGCTTCAAAATCTGAAGATACAACAAAAGCACCGACTGTAAGAGCTGTTCTCCACTAGAGAAAAGACAACTAAGCGTAATAATAAGAAAACACACAACCACTGGTGCTAATGACAGTTGTTTGAAACAGTCGAGGAAATCAATATGGTGAAAATAATAAGACGAATGTACTAGTTCACCAACAAACAGAGAGATGCTGGACAAACAGGAATGCATTCTACCAGAACAGAAAGAAAAGAAAAATGGACAGAAATGGACCTGAAAGATAAAGCAGGAAACTGGACTTCAGAATGAAATTAAGGAGGAAAGAGAAAAACCAGAGCTCTACGTAATCCAATCTTTTAAGAGTCAAATTATAATTGATGAAGTCAAATTAATTTGGTTAAAGACCATTGGTAAACAACAGAAAGAGGGAGAGAGAGATAGAGATAGAGAGAGAGAGAAAGAAAGAGAAACATTGACGTCACTCAGGCTAGGGTGCTTGTCACATTCTCATCTGCATAAAGATCACGTGCGTAGGCAAAGCATTACCTACCTTCCATTTCAATCAGTGACACGTATGCAATATCAACAAAAAAAAGGAAAGAAAGAAAAAAGAAAAAAAGGAGAAAGGAATGTTCTCCGCAGCGAAATGGGAAAAAGACAATGACCTCTTTTAGTATCAGCGCTACATATTTAGTCCAGAGACTGAGGACAAATAAACCAAAGTAAATAAATAAATAGAGGGGAGGAAAGTAAAAAAACAAAACAAAACAAAAAACTCAGATGGAATTCAAAACCAAACTCAAATTCAAAACAAAGGATGACTCTATAAACTACATGATTTGCTTTGTCTTTTTCGCTTGTACAAATGCAGCCATATTTGTATCAAAACAGGGGAGGGAGGATAGTGGGAAGTGGATAGAGTTAATTGTCATGTTAGCGGACATCAATGTAGAGTAGAGTAGATAAATGGAGACAGGAGGAGGAGGAGGAGGTGAAGGAGGAAGGAGGGGGCATGCAGAGCTGGCCGATGTGAAAGATAAGTGGGTAGAAAAATGCCAGGACAACGAGAGTGAGACGTGAGTCACACAGGATACAGATTAACAGGTAGGAAAGAGGAGGAGGAGGAGGAGGAGGAGGACGAGGAGAGGGGTAAAAGTGTGTTGGAAGGGGGCAGTCATTGCTAAGATGGACAAACTAAAGAGTCGGCACATTTGAAAGGGACCCCAGTCACATTTTGGCCTGGGTCTTCTCCATCAGCAGCAGCAACAGTAGGAGCAGCAATTCTCTACTCTGTGCTTTTTGGACGTCAGCCCAGCTTTCTTCCAGGCATCGTTTTGTATTTGTTTATCACTACAAACACAGGTACAGCAAGAGGGAGCCTTAAGGAGCTATGTCTGAGCTGCTGTTTAAACTGTTAGTGTGTATAGGGAGCTTTCATTCAAAATGGCTTGAGTCCCTTTTTTAAAGTAACAGTCAAGTTAATAAATATGTGAGTTTTCCTCGTTATTTTCAAAAGTGTGGGACTCTTTCATCCAATGTGTAGGAGGCAGAAATGAGTGCTTCCCATGGAAAAGCCTATAGATGCTGCAGACTGGGTCAGTTAATTCTTATTTACAAGCCTTTCATCTGGAAAAAGAAAATAGTGTTTGATAAGTTGTAAATCATTTTTCTGATTTTTTTTAAATTAAATCTATTAAATCCAAGTTGAAAAAGACGTATTACTGCCCCCTTGTGGCACCGTAGCAGGAAACACAGAGTGTTTCTTTTCTTCGCGGTCTTCACTATCTGGTATTTTTCCAGACTGGCCTCCTATGCACTGCACACCACATAAGAGTCAGATCAGAGCACTTTCAAACAGGAGGTCCCTTCTACCAGAGGCCATCACTCTGTACAAATTCCACCCTATACTGAGAACAACATCAGTAGCATGTGGAACATTACTTTTCAGCTTTATTGCCATTGTGACATTTAAAATCAGGTACTATAATTTCTTTTCATGAAATTTACTTTATATTCACTGCTACATTGCTAAAGATTGGTGTTATCATTTTTACTGTTTTATGTTTTTGCATTTAGTATTTTGAATTTGTCATTTTTCATTCATCTCTGGCACAAGAGGTTCCTTTAGGATGAAG
Organism: Etroplus canarensis; assembly: GCA_015106775.1. NCBI lineage: Eukaryota > Metazoa > Chordata > Actinopteri > Cichliformes > Cichlidae > Etroplus > Etroplus canarensis. The sequence continues at coordinate 38,870 of VUQH01069123.1, forward strand.
TTCTGTTTTACCTTATAGATGCTCAAGACAGACACTGTAGACAAAGCTGCAATATGTTTTCAGTCTCTCACAATAATCATTGTTATTATGCAGATTTTGTACTATATAAGGCCAAAAATAAATGTTGGCTATTGTCCATTCCCACAGATACGCTATAGGGACAAAAGTATTGGGCTGCACCTCTCGATCACTGAAGTCAGATGTTTCATTTGGTCTTTTTGACACAGGTGTATAAAATCAAGCACCTAGCCACGCAGTCTGTCTTTTACAAACATTTGTGAAAGAATGTGTTTTTCTAAAGAGCTCCTTGAATTTGAGTGTGGTACTGTAATAGGATCCACAGTCAGTCTGTGAAATTCCCTCCTAGATATTCCATTATCAACTGTAAATTGTATCATTATGAGCATTTCTCTGCTGACTCGGTAACCGCAGAGTTCCAAATATTCTCTGGCATTGACATCAGCACAAACACTGTGCACCAGGGGCTTCATGGCATAAGTTGCCATGGCTGAGCAGCTGCAAACAAGTCTTACATAACCAAGCACAATGCCAAGCATCAGAGTGGTGTAAAGTGTACCACCTCTGGACTCTCGAGCAGTAGAAACACGTTCTTCTCTGTCTCGCAGTCTGATGGACAAGTCTGGGTTTGGCAAATGCCAGGAGAATGTTTACTGCCTCAGTACATTGTGCCAGCTGTAAAGGGAGTTGCTTTTCTGTGGTTGGCCTGTGCCCCTTAGTTCCAGTTAAGGGAAATCTTAATGCTTCATCCAATCAAGACATTTTGGACAATTCTATGCTTCCAACTTTGCAGGAACAGTTTGGGGAAGGCCTTTTCTGTCCCAGCATGACTGTGCCCCAGTGCACAAAGCAAGGTCCATAAAGGCATTGTTAGACGAGTTTGGTGTAGAAGAACTTAATGTGCCTGCGCAGAGCCCTGACCTCAACCCTATCCAACACCTTTGGGATGAACTAGAATGGATATTGTGGAGCCTGGTCCTCTCGTCCAACACTGGTGTCTGAATTCACAAATGCTCTTCTGGATAAAATACCCACAGACACATTTCAGAAGAGTGGAAGGTGTTGTAGATGCAAAGGGTGGACAAGCTCCATATTAGTGACTATGGATCTAGAATGGGGTGTCATAAAAGCTCTTCTAGGAGTAATTAGTAGGTGACCCAATACTTTTTCCATACAATGTAGTTCAATAGTTTTATCCCTACATGACTATTTGACACCTTTTACCATCAGTTAGGGAATCCCCACCTTAAATCTAACACCAGTCAAAAATTGGCCACAGTTGTACTGAGTGTTTTTTCCTCATGGTAACAAGGAACAGCAAAGAGCCCCACAATATTAAAGTAAAATATATTCATTCATGAAAGGATTTTCTAGCAGCATGTTGTGTTTTTCCAGAGAGAAGGCTTTAACATGGGCTGACTTGGTTAGTTTGGCGAAACAGCAGCTTAGCGGCACACAGCTGTTACTCTGAGCTTTTCTGCGGGACAACTGAGGGGCTGCCTCCCACACAGTGAATAAGACCATTTTAAAGAGAGCTAGAGGACAGCTACAGGAACACAAACTGAGATGTGAGATAGAAGAACCGGAGCTGCTATGCAGAACATTTGCTAAATCACACAACTGCTGCAGTAAAATTAAACTTCAGCTAAATCAGAATCTGTCACTCATAACCATCCTTGTGTGCAAAGTTTCACTCTGATACTTTTCAAATATTTTAGCTTTTGGTGGAGATTAAAAAGAGTGGTAGTTTATGCCACCAAGATGCTGCTTAAAAATGTGAGCCAATTACATGCTCCTCTTTTGCTACATCCCAACAGAGTGGCTTGAAAGTACATGATCAAACAGACCTTGCTTGCCACTCTCCACATTAAGTAGAAGCAAAAAGTCAGGAAGAGAAGAGATTCTGCCACTGAGGGGCACATGCACATCGACATGGTAAAGTAAAGCAGTAGAGAGGAGCATCTGTTTAACCCCTGCTGGTTTGGCAGGAGCTGTTGGACGCCTGGAGGAGAAGAGGATCTATCACTGAGCAGAGCATGTGCTTGAGAAGAAAGACAACTGTATTGACAAGAAGAAACTATAACACATACCCAGTTAACCTACTTGGTCCAGTTCCAAAGCATTTGAGTGCTTTTTATATAAACAAGACAGAAAGATTTGGGCATTTATTCATGGGTAAATACCACTTAAATTGATAAGGAAAAAAACAGCAATGAATGAAATAAGCACAGAGAGAGGAAGAGAGAGAGATCAGATGAGACCCCATAGACACATGCAGGCTGGAGTAGAAAACAGGAGACATCGGTTCTCAGGAGTGAGTGTTTGCAGCTCATTTAAACTCATTCATCAGAAATAGTTGATTTCACAAGCGATCTCCTTTGTCTAAGTGGTGTGTTTTGTTCAATTCCAACGTAATCAGTCATCCTATTATAGCTCTAATGATCCATTTACAGTATGGAGGAGCAAGGTTGCTTCCTCAATAGCAAAAAAGTAATTTATAGCTCATCACAGGCGTTGTCTTTTAGGTAATCAGGGACTCACAGAAATGGTTACGCTCACAAACACCAAAACAAACAAGGAGCAGTTTCAGCCTGAACACAAAGAGAGGAGTACATTCATGTTTATACCATCTTATCCTCTGCGAGCCTATTCTAAGTTTACGGTGCAGTTTATCATTTGAAGAACAGAGTAATTGGCCCTTCCAGTGTGTGATGTGTTTTTTCATTCAAGTTTAGCACAATAAAGTATTTATGCTCAGCTCTGCAGTGTGAAAGATTTAAAGGGCCCTGAAAGAAAGCAAATCAAGCAAAAACTTTTTTTTTGCTGTGTCACATTTAAAAGAAACACACGTATTAAACATACAGCTTTTTTGATTGACTATCATCAGTATTCACAATCAAAAATGTAAATATAAAGCCAAGTGCAGTGTCCCTGCAGCTGGTGAACCTACAGAAAAAAGTAAGGCTGTGATTGGCCAGTTGATTGTTTTTCATTCTGGCACATGTGATGTCTCTCCATCTCAAAAAAACTAATCACAATGCTTTGCATTTAATCAGAGTTAGAATATTGCTCAATACGTAATTAGTACTTACTAATTTTTTAAATTCTAAAAACAGTGAAATGAAAAAAAAAATCTTATCCTGTGTCTCATGCTTCACTTTTTATTTATGTCATTTTAGATACATCTACTTTGAGTTTCTTCCTTTCTAAAATGTTAGACGACTCATCTTTCTCAAGCAATGTAGTGAAGATTCTTTGTGTCTCTGGTCCTGTTTTCTAATGTTTGTCAGCAGGAGAGCTGTCCAATATTCAAGTCATTAGAACTCATTGAATTGTCAGCAAATTTTTAACTCGTTTGGCTGGGTGCTGATTTTTGAGGATAAATTTCCTGATGCACCCCCAACTCTGCAGTAGTGAAGTGTATCAGAGAGGGTGATAAGGAGTACAGGGCCATGATGGGCAACTTTTTCACGTGGTGTGAACAAAACCATCTGCAGCTTAACATGGCAATGAATAAGGAACTGGCTGTGGACATGAGGAGGACCAGGACACTGGTGACCCCTGATTCCATCCATGAGTTCTGTGTGGAGGTAGTGGAGGATAAGAAGTCATATTGTGGGTGTCCAGGTTGATTCTCTGACGGTAGTGTCAGAAAGGAGGATGTTGTCCAAGTTACAGACAATATTGGACAATCCTAACTAACTCTCTCCACAACGTGCTGGACAAATAAGTATAGGAGCATGTTTAGCAAGAGACTCATCCCACCACAGAAAATCATTCCTACATGTGGTCGTCATATTTTACAACTCCTCCCGATGACACCTGGACTATTTTCTATTGCCATACTTTATGTATATATTGTATACAGTATTGCTTAACTTTGGAGTATTTATGTTAAATATTGGACTTTCTTACACAATTTTAATCTACAGTGGGTACGGAAAGTATTCAGACCCCTTTAAATTTTTCACTCTTTGTGTCATTGCAGCCATTTGCCAAAATCAAAAAAGTTCATTTTATTTCTCATTAATGTACACTCAGCACCCCATCTTGACAGAAAAAAAACCAGAAATGTAGAAATTTTTGCAAATTTATTAAGAAAGAAAAACTGAAATAT